>JABFPN010000380.1:0-50001 GCA_022817305.1 Leptoteleia sp. ZL-2020 | reverse complement strand
GTGGGGGGATAAGTCAATTGTACTATTTATGTTGGGTCTCCTTCTGGCGGTGATCGCCCTAGGAGGGCGATCCAAGATTCCGATGTTTATATCAAACTCAACTTCATCCGAGGCTTCTAATTTTGGTGCAAAACTGATGGATCGTGTGAAGCGTATCTCACTGATCCGAGTAACCGAATTATCAAGCCTCAATAACGAAACGAATTTCGTAATCAGATTTGGGTTTAATGTTTTGAACTAGTTAACTGAATTTGATTTTGTAAATCCCATTTATTCCGTTTGAACAAGTGTGGATAAGATTAAATTTTCTATTAATAGCTGTGCCGTTATAGGCATCATTTATAAAATATCTAAGAGTGTTACGAAATATTCTCTAATGAATCGTTCTGACTGACCTTGGATGTATTTGAAAGTTTTTAATTCATTTAAAATCGTATCCGTAACATGAAATTACTTAAAGTGAAATGTCACTGGATGGTCTACTCAGAATGGACATAACCTCTTTAATAATACTTATTTGTAATTATATTAGAAAATAAGAAATTAATTTGAGAAAAACGCTAAGTCTGCAAAAGTTGAACATATTTAGAATGTTTTAAATTAACTTTTACCTATTTCAACTCTTCTCAGAGAGTTACCCTTTGGAAATCTTTCCATCAACTATTTAGATGTTAAATTGAAAATCATTCCAACACTTTAACCATAATATATTAAAAGATATGTATTATCAAGGAGGTTACGAGTTGGCAATCCAGCAACATTTCACCTTAATATTAATATAAATACAAAGCCAAAATCAATTATTAAGTCTGACAAAATTATTATTTCCAGAGGTCTTCCATGCGGCGTACAACCACCCGAACCGATCAACGGTCCAGATGGGGATAAATTGGCAACGATCGCAGCGCGTTTTAGTTACTTTCAAGACAAGAAGTGCCCGAATCTTGCGACGAAGATAGACCTACGCCGCACCATCAATCCCCCGGCGAGGTACAAAAATGCACGGCCGACGGTGAGGTTGCGGCCCCGACAAGTGCTCTGCAGCAAGTGCAGATCGATTTGCAACGAGAACAGCGAAAATGTGGACGTCAGCAAGAAGCGCAAGCACGAAGCCCAACAGGAGCAGTGCAGCACCACGGTGGCCACCAGGCGGAGCGACCGTCGCTGCGGACAGCAGCCGATTGAACCGCCCAAGAACCAGAGGGCGCTGCTGCGCGAGTACCGCTCCGGAAACAAGTCAACAAAGACGCCGATAATGCAAGGCTCGGCTAGTCCAAGTTCCTCGATAATGCCCAAACTCACGACACCGCAAACCAGGGAGACCAACGAGGCCATACAAAACGGAGGTCCGTCTTAATCATTTTGTTAACCCGATTCACAATTGAATAAGTTGAACGGTTGAAACGTATAATATAAGTTATGACGCATCAAATCGCTCGTTTTGCGAGCGATAATTATTATTTAATATGTTTTAGAATTGTATTAGAACTTGATAGAATGTAATGTAAAAGTGAGAGAATCATTGCACCCAAAAAAGCTTGGAACAAATGTAACAATGTATAAGAACGTTGACATAAAACATTTTTGTTGTGGTATTTTAATATTTTAATCGTTTTTCCAATTTAAATATACAATTTGACAAATAAACCATGTCAGACGATTCTCTTACTTTTACATAGCATTAGGTTAAATTTTGGTTCAATTCTGTTCGCTAATTAAATCTTAAACCTTAAGATAAGTTATTTATAAATAATGCCTCGCGCATGCGCGCTTTATGTTTTTATATTATTTGTGCAATTAAGTGAGATTGGTACACCAAAAGTACATTATAAATATTTTCTTTTTCCTTACGTTATATTTTGTTTTTAGGAAATGTGCGAGATTCGTTTTGGAATTCCCGAGGCGAAGATTTATCTCCGGTACATTCAGTAAATGTAAAAGCTTCCTCGGGCGAGGCTGATCCGCTCGAGATCGATAATAATGCGACAACGGCATACTGCGCGACCCCGCGTAGACTTAGCAGTTCGTCGGTGGAAAGTGCCAAGGTAAGCATTAAATCAGCATTTAATTGTGCAACCGTGCTGTAAAATAATAATTCGATTAATACGAGCTTTGTACGATTGTGATGGTGGCATGGAAAATTTCTTGATACTGACGTAAAACTTATTTTATTTTCTATTTTCCTCATGTTTACGACTATATTCCAAAACAATTATAAATTACGATTAAATACACAGTATGTTTGTCTATCGGTAGTCACTTAAACTGAAAATACTTTGATTATTCCATCCTTATTACATCATCTATAAATCCCTAAATATAATTTCAACGCCTGAATTTTCCATTTAAATCATTTAATAATTATATCTAGGTGCCAGAAGAGGACGAGAAGCGTACCCTGGCAGCCGCGGATTCCACAATGAAACCTCGCGCCGGCAGAGTGCCGCGAAAGAAACGTTCGGTTGGCTCCATGGAAGATCTTTGGGACGAGTTAATGCTGGAGGATCCCAGCAGGAGCACTCGGACCACTCCTGTAATTAAGATATCATTCGGCACTCAGGGCGGTGGCACTGTACTTAAAATACCGTCGAAGCTGCAGAACCCTTGCGAGCAGGAAATGGAAACTGACACCGAGGAAGTGCAACAATTCAAAGACCATTCGCAAGCCGAATTGATAACAACGAGCCAAGAGGAGAAAGCTATCAGTACAGTACAGAACGAGGATATAGACGTGGACGAGCAAGAGCAGGTGGATCCGCAGAAGGGTAAGATTGCCATTGAGAAGGCTGCGAAACGTGCCTTGAAAAAAGCCAAGAAGGAGGCCAGGAGGAAAATGCTCGATACTGTGTCGCCCGCAAGGTCACCCTGCACTGGTTCTCCAAGGTAAAGCAACCGATACGTATTTTAACTTGATTTAAATTGCAGCATCGCAGAGTTTCATTATTTTTTTTTAACATATAAAACTTGTCCTGTATTATGAATTAATGAATCTTCTTAAATTGCAAAGATAATGACAATAATTATTGCAGGTATAATCCAAATTGTGATCCGTTGGCGTATCATCGTCGCAAGCACAAAGTAAAGCACAAAAAGAAGCACAAAGAGGAGCGAAAGCACAAGACCCTCGAGAGCGACGAGGCAGTGCAGAATTGGAACGTTTTGCCGGACGGTGACTCTTACACTGCGATAAAGGAACAGTGTCTTAAGCAGAAGCTGTCCATTTCGCTGAAGAGATTGAACACTAATGCTTACGCGAGGTGCGACTATCCAGTGAGCAACGCGTCGTCTGGTTGTAAAAGTCCAGGCGTGAGCAGTGACGACCTCAGCGAACAAGAACCAGAGGTCGACGCTGGCGAAACCGCGCCAGATTTTCCACCGCCCGCGCATCCTTTGATGATGCGACTCGCAGCCACGCCAGTACCACATTGCCTCACGGCCAATGGACGTCGGATGGAGGTCGGCGATGTTGTCTGGGGCAAAATACACGGCTTCCCTTGGTGGCCCGGAAAGGTCTGAAGCTGAACACTTAATATGTTTAAATAAGTTAATTTAAATTAAACATTTCTTGCTAAATGTTCGTTGTATTCCGAGTGTGTTCATTATATTTTACTTGGAGTATACCATTTTAAATTAGACGAACTAAATGTTTTAATTATCTTCAGGTATTAAGTATAACTGTGTCCTGTAAAGAAGATGGTACACCATCGGGACCCCAAGCTCACGTGGCATGGTATGGTTCGTCCACGAGTTCTCTTATGTCTTGTGATCAATTGAGTCCCTTCCTGGAAACATTTAAGGTACACAGGATCAATCTAACTTATCATTATTATTTAAATTATCAACAATTTGTCTCAAAGAATACCTTGTCATATAGAAAATTAGTGCCAAGATGTAGTTTTGACTTAGATATATATTATGTTCATACTTATAAATTGTTTTAGATGCGATATAATAAAAAGAAGAGAGGCCCTTACAAGGAGGCAATTCGGCAAGCACAAAACGAGGCGAGAAATCAGATGTCGTTAAATTCCGCAGAGTCGGTGTTGAATGTCTGCGGTTCGCCCCGCGAAGTGAACATAATCTCTTAGGGTCTACCGAAAGTTTTGAAAGTCTGCATGGTTAGGTTGAGAAGGAGCACGAGAATGAGGACTAAGGTTCTTACGTCTATACATAATTCAATTAGAAACAAACGGGGAAGCAAATGAAAGAGATCAATTTATTTCGGCTGAAATAATGCTGCGACAAAGCGTAGAATGATTACTATGTAAAATATTTTTTGTACATAAAATAGTGTTAAAGCACAGCTAAATAACTGATCCATGTTGATGCAAATTTTCATTACGTAATATGTATGCATATGTATATGTATATAACGAATGCAGCGAAAGTTTTGATTTCTCACCGGAAACTAGAAAAGAAAAATTAAAAGCAAAGAATATGTGAGACAAATCTAGAATAATGGCACGTGGAAGATAAATGTCATGGAACGATTTCTGTTTAATATACTATAATAGTATAGTATAATATATATATGTTATACTATAATGAATAGAAATCTTTTCTATGGTAATTTCAGGAATTTTATGTAACTTACAATTGCAATTTTTAATTAATTTGTTTTATTTCCAAAGTATTTTGTGTTGAAAAAACAATAAAATTATAAACTGAAAATATTTAACGTAAAAATTGGATACCAATATATTGTTTTTTATAAAATTTATCATTTTTGTATGATATTTTAAATCAATAAGTGTTAAAATTTTTTATTTCCAAACAATATCATTGGTTTAACGCGCAAATCGCATGAAATTTTAATCGTACTTTTTTCTCGGTGCATTGATTAAAAACTACAGTGACACAGAAGCGACTACTGTGATATACAATGAGCATCAGCATTGAGTCGAGTCAGTCCCCCAATATTGTTTCATCTTCAGTCAAAAATATTTACTGTGGCTTAATCCGTGGCTGAGAATAAAGCCGCAAATTTAGCTGTTATCGTGTAACAACCTGAAAAACTAGTTTAGGTTAGTTGTTTTTAATTCTGTTGTATTCAGAATTTGTCGCAAAGTACCGTACTACCTGCGATAATTTATGGCAGAGTCTGTGGTCCTCGAATTACGTCAGAAAAAAAACCACAGTAAATTATCAGGCCCGGAATTCTTATAACTTTTTATATTTTAACTTTTTTTTTATAATTTCTCATACATTACATAGTCTATATCTTTTATATTTTCGTCTATGTATTTTTACTCTTTGTTTTAATGTGAAGGTTCCGTATGAGTACGAGGGAAACCCTTACTTTAAGTTTAATGAAAACTTTTCAAAGATTTACGAAGTTTTACGAAATTAAGTGAAAAAGTAGTCGAATTAATTATACAAGATGTTTCTGTGAATTATAATCATTGTTATTTATTTCTAAAGTTGTGTAGAAAAATGTATTTTATCTTTTTTTAATAATAAATTATTACATTATCATTGGCAACAAACCTAAATATCTATCGTAAAGACCGTAATTTATTTGAAAAATAATTAAATTAAGACCGGTGATGTACGCTACACGACCACGACTTGGCCATCGATAGATAATTAAAGGAAATAAGTTGTGGCGCAGCTAAGTCGTAGTCGCGTAATGACATATGTTTTTATATAAAATATTCAGGGTGATGATAAAGCAGATCAAATAACATATATAACGATATTATTTGTTATTCATTCTATCATGAAATAATTCATAATCGTAAGACCGTTTTAAGCTCTAAATTAAATGTATTCGAGTATAATATTTTCAATATTAGCTTTTCAAATTAAAAAATTTACTATTCGTCGTTATCCATTCACACGGCATAGTCAACCACGCATTATACAGCGATAACATTAAGTGTCAATATGTTTCTTTAAATGAAGTCAGTTGACGCAGGATTAATACAACGTTAATACAAGGATGTTTTACTTATTATCATACAAATGATAACTGTTGTCTTATTGTCAATGCAACGAATAACGATATTGAAACGTGCTGCAATTTATAATTCAAATACTTTCAGATTAATTAAAAATATAATAAGTTTATATTATTATAACTTTTGTATGGATTTAATTTTTATTATATTTGTTATTGTTTAAATACATTTTGAAATAGCATGAAAACTGATATAAACTTGATTTAGCATGTAGAACACGAGTGCTACAGAACATTAGAGTATTCTCCATTTCTCTACTTGGTATCCAAGGCAGTAATGTAAATAAAAAAAATGAAATACAAGAAAATAGTAAAAAAAAAACTCAGCAAAGAATTGTGTAAAGTGGTATGACACGTGGATGTTTAAAGAGAAACGCATTTGACATCATTAACTTTGGACGATTTAATGTATTCATCGAAACACATTCACACTCCCATCAAATTGAAGTACATTTGAACTTCATTGAAAAGTTTAACAGAAAAGTGGTCGAATAGGGAGATGAAGTGAAATAATGTTTTAATTCGATTTTCGAATCATTCTATGAATAATGCTGAAAAATAATGCGTTATTTTTTACCGAATTTTTGATAAGCTCGAGATGCAAAGATAGTTTTGATGTGAATTATTTATAGATTTAGTGACAAATAACACGTTTACTCCGGGACGGTTAACAAAATTTCGGTAAAGTTGACATTTTATATTTCAATTTAAAATATTATACAAGACGGAGATCCTCAATGGAAACAAAGTGGGGAAGTTGAATGGGGGAGTCGAAGGAGAAAAGTTTTAAGGGGAATATTGCCAAAACGTGGATAGTAATTGAAAGGATGGAATTTTTATTCAATTCTGACCCATTTACAAATATTGTTATTTGCTTTTCAATTTCGCAATGTTTTGCTCTTCGGTTACACTCGCCTTATTTCCCTGGAGGATCTCTGTATATTTCCTGCGTATGCAGCTTTTGAAAATGTTTGAAGAGTACTGTAGCGACACTATTTTGTAGTTTAATGTTAATCAAGTGTTTTAGTACCGTTAGCAAAAAAGATACGAAGCAAAAGTTACCGCCGTACCACGTTCAAGTTGTTAAATCAATTTAAATAATTGATATATATGTATGTACATGTACGTGTATGTATATGTATATATAAATATTATTTAAATAGATATCAAATAATGTATGTATATGACATATAGTGTGTTCTTAATAATGACATTTTGCAGGGCCAAAAGGTGTAAATAGTACATTGTGCAACAGTTACAGTAAAAAAAAAGAAAACGATATTTTTCATCAAAAATACGAAGACAGTGTATTGCTGTTGTTTTTAATTACGTGCAGAAAATAGTCAACTTCAATCAGACCGAAAGGTATTTTCAAAAATTTTGACTGCAATACTGTAAAAGTTTGAGGTATCGATCTTTCTTTTAGCATTTCCTGATGTGAAATTGACTAGTTTTTGAACACTAAAATAAACAGAAATGCAGTGCCTTTTGATGGTAAAACTTGTGATGAAAATATTTTGACTAGTCAGGTCAAAAGAGATAATAAATTATGAGGGGGAAAAAAAGGGGAAACGTTCGTGTTCAGCAGTCGTATGTTCAGTTTGAAAGTTGATAAACCGAATTTAGTAAAAATTAATGCTGGCAAATTGAAGAAGCGAGAAAATATTGAATTTGTTCTAGATCAGAATAATTGTAGCTGAAAAGTGATTCGCTGAATTAATCTACACCCATGAAATTTGATTTTTGGCTTCAGTTTATTTTAATTGTGATGGCCATGATGCCAATGCTATTTTCATGAAATTAGTGTACTTCACATTTTTGTTATCACACCAAGAGAAAAGTAATGGAAAAAATTACAAAGTTTACTAGTAGGTAACTGGGGATATATATTATTCTTTTAACACTTTAATTACTTAATCTTTATTTTTGTCAAAATATCTCCAATTCATTTATTCCACTTCATATCAATTATACATAATAATCTTTGTAATTTATACCATTAGATATCTTTTGGTGTAATGATTAGAAATTAAAAAAAAAATTGAAATGTGGCAACATTTTTGTATAATGAGAGAAAATGTTACATTACCAAATCAGAAAATTTGTATTATAATTTCCCAAACTTTCAAAACTTAATTACAATATTGCTTCAGTTTTTTTTCATTAATTCAATAAATATGTATTATGTATCTTTTTTTAATACACAGCATTCTCCCAATATACAAAAATATCGACATATTCCAAATTTCTTGAAATTCACGATTAAAATTAAATGTAATAAAAATATATTAATCTAGTAATAAGTGACTGACAAATCACTTAACGATGGATTGTAGATAGGCAAATGATCGAACCGATGGAAATGGAAGCATTGTAACTTTTCATTTTACATGTAAAAATGTGTAAAAAAATACTGATTTTCAAATACACACTGCCATAAAAACTGCGACTCATAGTTTTTTATCTGGTCGACTTTCTTCAATTGTCAACATTTTCTTGGAATCATTCCTATTTTATTTCCTTTCTCTTTCTTTTAATTCAAGACAGTTAATATTATTTTTGATCCAAGAAAATGGAATATTGTTATCATCATGGCATTTGCAAAAGTTTTTCAATGTAAATGTATAATTATGAAGTAACTGTGATTTATTTTAAATGTTTTATACATTGCAGGTATATAATATGCAAATATATAATTAATATGCAATGTATAAATGTTTTATATATTGCATATATAAATGTATATAATACAATTAATGGTTTTTATGCATGATGCGGAGAACTTTAAATGTTACTGTGTTTATACAAAAGGAAAGGAAAGATAAGAACTTGGTAAAAAAAAAATATGTAGCTTTTTTAGGATAACATATCGGTAATATAATTGTAAGTGCGAACCTGCCTATAAAAGCATTCGTTATTGCGACGTTCAATTAATGTTTTGTAACATCCTGCCACGTTTTTCAACAACACAAAACAAAAAAGGAACATTTTCAAAAAGCAAAAAGAAAAAGAATTTTGACAAAAATTGTATTTTTTCATAATTTTTACATGCGCATATGATTATCGAATAAACCTTTTCAAACAAAGTATCTTAGATTTCTCTGTATAATTTTTATCCTTAATTATTAATAAACTATTATCGCACACCAAAATAAATCTATTATTACGAGCGTTTAATAAACTTTATTGCAAGCGTGGGATAATTATCTTATCTCGTCATTACTCTTATAAAAGTATAGAATACAATTAAAATTATAGTGAATACAAGAACAAAATGGTTATTAGTATAATTTCAATAACCTTTATTATATTGTTATAGGTATAATAAGACCAAAACATTTGTTTTTATGATTACTTTTGGTAAAACGGTATGATCCTGGAAATTGAAGACAATTATAAGAAATATCCAATATCAAATATTCAACAAGCTGAAAACATTTCAAGTTTTAATAAATCTAAATTATTAATTGGATGATAAGGAAACTAAAAAGATACGAAATTTTGATAATATTAGACTTTAATGAGCACAACAAAAACATACAAATGGCGATATATTCAATTTAAACAGGTACTAGAACAGAAAAAAATGAAAAAACGGATACTGCAAATTATGTTCTTTTGGTCAGTGGTATTATCGCCTCTACGCTATCTTATAATAATTTCTAACTTAAACGCTACACGAAAAGTTTCTCATCCATACATTTAAAACTCAGCAGTCCACGCATACAACAATATAAGAATTATGCATTGCAATTGAACGAAACGTTCGAATAAAAATAAAATGACAAAAGCAAATAAAAATAAAATTAATGTTTTAACTAATGCATAATTCTTATTTGTCAATATTACCCAAGAAATTAATACAAACCAATCATTCATCAGGTAAATAACAATTTCCTTAAAAAATTGCTTCCACTTTAATATGTATAATAAAAATAAATAATAAAATGCTTCGAAGTTAATTTGACGTATCGTAAAAATGCAGACTGACTGCATTTTAAAGAACATATATTCAGTGGAGTCCATGATTTAAGCCATTTTAAAGGAATGAATGTTTTGATTGGAACTACTATGACTCTGTATTAAGTCACGATTTTTCAAACGACTTATTATGTACACAATTTACATACGACATTTAATCCTTTAAAGTCTTCAAAAGTATGCATTGCTTAACATATTTTCTTTAAAATGCATTACACTTTAGATGAAAATAAATCATTGAGACAATGAAAAGTATTTTTAATCATTACTGTTCAACTTTATCTCACCTTTACAGTAAAAAAAGCGGTTATTCCACTTAAAATTCAACAATCACACTTTAATCCTACTAATTGTAAAGCCCTACGATTTTTTTTTATACAAGTCTCGATGAATGAGGAACGCAATTTCAAAGTACAAAATTCATGATTTGTTTAACGAAGAAAGGAAATTACAAAATTTATTAATGCAACGACGGAATAATGAACGAAGTGCACTTTCGCGAGTGTCGAGAATATACAAAATTTGTCCTGCTTATTTGGACTTGTTACTTTCTTAACTCTTTTCCTTAATTCTTTTCTTCCTTCTTTTCTCCTTCGGGTTGTTGTTCTTGTTGCTGTCCACTCTGATTTCCACTTTCACGTTCAGCAGCCATCTGTAAATTCATTATTTTTATCAGTTATCTGCGTTTAATAACAGATTCATTTTAAATCGACACTTTTGCTTTCGTTTAGTTCAAACAACAAAACAAATGCATTTACATGTATTTAAATTACTGTTTATATATAAATGAATGGTTTATTCTTTACCTTTTTGTAAGCCATTTCGAAAAGTTTAAGACTAGCTTGTTGCAGTTCGTTCGTCTGTTTCTTGATTTCCTCAGGATCCATCTCGTCCTTCTTTGCCAAAGTTTCTTTAACTTTGTTCAATTGCTCCCTCAACTTGTCACACTAATCACAAACGAAATAAAATTATAACACATTTTTAATAATTGATAACATACAAACAGATTATTTATACATAAATTAAAAAATATTATTTAATATATACCTCATCCTGTGGAAGTTGAGCCTTGAACTCTTCCATCTTTGCTTCTGTATCATGAATGATACCCTCGGCCTGATTCACAGCTTCAACGCGTTCTTTCTTAATTCTGTCTTCTTTGGCATACTGTTCAGCATTCTTCACCATATTCTCAATTTCGTCCTTGCTTAAGCCACCGCTCGATTGTATGACGACTAATAAAATCATAAACAATTCAATGATTAACATCGTTTTATCATTACAGTAAATTATATTGATTATTAGTTAAAGCTGATCAATTAACTCAGTCAAGTTTATCCACATATATTACACTTTTGTGTAATTTTGAGAGACGAAAAATATAAACATCATTGTAGAATTATATCAATCGATATATTAAATCAAAGTTGGAATAAAAAGCAAATTGAATTTCCATCTACTAAAAAGTAAAAAGTGGCTTTAAAATATAAAGCAAGTTGCATAGATGATATACTATCGGACATACTTTGCTGTTCCTTTCCAGTTCCCTTGTCCTTCGCGCTAACGTGAACAATGCCGTTAGCGTCAATGTCAAAGGTGACCTCAATTTGTGGAACACCACGAGGCGCTGGTGGGATACCCACAAGAGTGAACTGACCCAACAATTTGTTATCGTGGGCCATTTCACGCTCGCCCTGGTGGACTTTGATTTCGACTTGGGTTTGACCATCTGCAGCCGTTGAGAATACCTGGCTCTTCTTTGCCGGGATGGTTGTGTTCCGGGAAATGAGACGCGTGAACACTCCGCCAAGAGTTTCAATACCTATTTTGGAAACAAGAGGATATTTAATTAACATTTTATATTCTCAATTTTATTAATTACAGCAATTAGTATTATTTTTCAGGGTAATTAGGGTATCCTCATTTGGTTTCAGAGAGAAGATTAGTCGATCATCATTTGTGGGTGTCTATTTAGGAATCATTGAAATTAATCGAATAGAAATACTTACCAAGTGAAAGTGGCGTTACGTCCAAGAGAAGAACATCAGTGACGTCTCCTGCCAAAACACCACCTTGAACGGCAGCACCAACTGCAACAGCCTCATCAGGGTTAACAGCCCTGGATGGTGTGCGTCCGAAAATCTCCTCGACCGTTGACTGTACCTTGGGTACCCGAGTCATACCACCAACCAACAATACCTCGCCGATGCCAGATTTGGAAACCTCTGCATCGGATAGAGCCTTTTGGCACGGTTGGATAGTTCGCTTTATCAAATCCCCGACCAAGTTTTCAAATTTGCTCCTCGTGAGCTTAAGATTCAAGTGCTTTGGACCACTGGAATCCATGGTTAAGTAGGGCAAGTTAATATCTGTTTGCAGAGAGGACGAAAGTTCGATCTTTGCCTTTTCTGACGCTTCTTTTAAACGTTGCATTGCCATAGCATCCTTGGCAACATCAATTCCTTGCTATAAAAATTTCAGTTAGTTAATATCCAGGAACTTAATATTGACTGAATAATTATATAAAACAATTGTTATTTAACAATATACTTACATCCTTTTTAAATTCCGATGCCAAGTAATTGACAAGGGCATTGTCAAAATCTTCTCCACCGAGGAACGTGTCTCCGTTGGTGGATTTCACTTCAAAAACACCTTTTTGAATTTCTAAAATTGAGATATCGAAGGTTCCTCCACCCAAATCATATACTGCAATACTAAAATAAAATAATTCGTTATATTTATATATACATTAAATAATTGAAACTTGTGTTTCTTTTAAGGGAAAAATGTCTGTATAAATGAAATAGTCATTTTTAAACGTACATTTTATCTTCAGTCTTATCCATGCCATAAGCCAAAGCTGCGGCAGTTGGCTCATTAATGACCCGCAATACATTCATGCCAGCAATTTGACCAGCATCTTTGGTAGCCTGTCTCTGCGAATCATTGAAATAAGCGGGGACAGTGATAACGGCATTTTTGACGGGTGTGTTCAAATAACCTTCCGCGGTTTCCTTCATTTTCATTAAAACAAAGGCTCCGATTTGACTCGGGGAATACATTTTCCCGTCGCTTCCCTGAATCCATGCATCACCATTTGATGCACGTACAATTTTATAAGATACCATTTTCCTGCAAACAAAAGCATAATAAGAAAATACTCATAATTTATGATAAAAAAATGATTTAACGTATTCAATTTGTTATCTTTGCTAATATTTTATTGATGAAACTACTAACATTACTAGAATTCTTACGAACTTATAATTGATAAAGTATAAATTGTGTTAAAAAATTATAAAGTATATGAGCTAATAATTAAATTTGTGTAACCGATAATTAAGAAGTACGATTAATAAAATTATGAGCTTTTATTCTCATGAAGCTTACATGTCTTTTTTAACTTCGGGATCCTCAAATTTACGTCCAATCAAACGTTTTGTTGCATAAAAAGTATTGGCGGAGTTTGTGACAGCTTGTCGTTTTGCTGGCATGCCCACAAGTCGTTCTCCTTCTACAATATTAAATAATAATTATTTATAAATTATTCACAAATTATTAGGGAATTATATCCTGAACTTTTTATACTTTGAAGGGTAATTATATTACATCAAATAATGAAATAAATATTCGTAATTGAATGTATTATACAAATTCGTATCTACAAACCTTTTGTAAAAGCTACATAGGAAGGAGTTGTTCTGGAACCTTCTGCATTTTCAATTACTTTAGCTTGTTTACCTTCCATAACAGCTACACATGAAAATGTGGTTCCCAAGTCGATACCGATTACGGCACCTTTAACTGCGTCGGATCTATTAAATTAAAATTAATATTTAATATATTTATAACAAATATTTAATTTTAATTGTTAATTTAAGGAACTGTTAATTATTTATGTGTGATTTTTGAAGGTCATAAAGAGTATTTTACTATACTTACTTAAAACGGTACTGTTGGACATTTCTTGATTTATTATCATAGTAATGTGTAGGGGCTGCAGCCTAAAAAAAACATCCATATCTTTGTTAGATTTATCATTACAAACATTGAAATATATAATTACATATATGTTACATGTATATATATATATATGTGTATGTGCATGAATTGATTAAAATATTAATCTACAAAAATCATTTACATTACTTTTACTTTAAAATAAGCTTTATCTAAAAATTCTTATTCAACTATTAACAAATATAACAAAAATACACTTTTTAAAGTTATTTCAAAATCAAAAGGCACACGTGATTAAAGGTACAAAGGTCAGTTTTAAGGTTAACCTCAAAAACCTCATCGCCGAACAATTATCGATTAAAAAAAGCATGAAAATCAAGCTAATATCTATATAAAATGAGTTCCATTTTAAATGAAATGTAACAAAGAAAACAAAGAAAAAAGATAAATTGATAGAAATAATCACAAAAAGTCGGCAAACACGTGCCAACCTCCAAAAACCTTGGGGGATAATCTAAGGAAAATCAATGAACAGCAAAACAAAAGCGACACTATGTTAAATTTTATTTTATTAATAATAATAAATTACGTTGGGGAGGAAAAATGGAAGCAGAAGCATGCGAGACGAGCTAAAAAAATGAAAAATTAAAAAAAAAAAGAAAAAAAAGAATAAATTCCAAACTTTCAATTGAAAATTACTCAATTTTCAGCTTACATTTTGGAGTACGTTGAAATGTCTGCGCGACAAATCGCGGGTGATCCCCGAGCAGCTTCGGCTGAACAATTTCGCAGCGGCCAACATTTTCAACTTTCAAAAACTTATTTCCACAACGTCGATCAGATGAATTGAGAATGAATGAGGATATACTCGCCGGACTACGTCGAGCCTTCACGTGTATGATGCAACCTCGTATTACCACGATGCGCACATTCCACTGCGCAGATATACGGCAGCCAACGGTGGTAACAATCGAACGGACGCGACCAATCTTGAAGATTCTTTAGATCCCCTTGGAATGTTCTAGATGTTTCAGTGCAACTTAGAAACGTTTTATAGGTTAGCACGCGGGGGTACAAAATTGAAAAACAGAAAAAAAATTATTGGACTCAATTTGTTGTACTTATATCAAATTAATTATACAAATTAATTTAATTTAAATTAACGAATTATTAGTTTTTCGATTTTGAAAAAAAAAAAAAACAGATATTTATGTGATAATAGTATAAACACTAATTATATAAATAAAATCGTATTATATTTATTAATGATAGCAGATATGTCCTCTCTTAAGAGGATTATTTTTTAATATATATATATATATATATTTTTATTTTCAATAAAAATTGCAAAGTAATATAAAATTCAAAGGATAATCCTTTTGTGGATTGAACCAAAATTTGTTTTAAGTAATGCAAAATAGTGAATTGTTCATGACATTTTAAAGGAATAGAAAATTATAAGTTCCAAATTTGTAATTCCTTTTAGACCATTTTATTTGACTACTTTTTTTCTAGAAAAATATATTATAAGTATATAAAAGATGTTGGATTAAATTAACAAATTTACTCCAAATCGTATAAATAAAAGTAGATATGGTCTATAACCTTGGGAATATATCAAAGATTACCTGTTTTTCTTTTATATTAATCAATGAATTGATAATTATCTTTCTTAAATATACTCAGATCTATAAGGATATTACTGGATATTACAAGTAAGGACAAATGACAGGAAGTTGGTTTTGGCGCGTAAATTTAAATGCTTGAAAATAATATAATACTTTAAAACTTTGAAATTTTTCTTCCTCAAAGTGAAATGTCACTCTTTGTCCAACTCAGAACAAACATACACGCCCGTTTTATATAACAATATATTTAAAAGTGTGTATTATTAATGAGGTTTGGCTAATTAGAGATATGTCATCTTAATTGTTTATTTCTGTACAAACTTATAAATTGAAATGAAACTTTTAATAAAAATGACATCATTACCTTTAAGCTTGAAAGATTTGTCACCAACCTAAGTATTTATTACAAAGTTTGACAGATTTATCTTTTGGTTTATAAAATGCCTTTACTTATAATTTCCAATGTTCCTTAATATAATATTAGGGAATTGTAAATAATTTGTAAAAATAACTGAACCAATACTTATTCTTTACAAAAGTATGAAATTTATTATCAATTAAATATTACATTACAAAAGCATTAACAATATTAATTCTTACTTTACTAATCATATTTTATAATGCAACGGCAAAATTGAACAAACAAAAGACTACTTCATATCACGCTCATTTATCAAGTTCCTTGAGCTTTATCTTCAATTCAATATTTTCCTCTTTAATCATCGCCACTTCCTGCACTTTCTTCCTCAATTCTTCATTTCTTAGCCGCATAATCATTATGTCTTCCCTTAATTTTTCATTTTCACGTATCAAAAACCTCAATTTATTGGTCTCCTTACAAGGCTGCAGTTCTTCCAGTAAGTCATCCGTCTGTACGAACAATTGTTTAAGCAAATTTGCTTTTGAATCAATATGACAAGCTTGAAGGTAATTAATGATTTTTGTACTCTCAGCCTTTGTGTAAGTACTGATCAGATCTTTTATCATAGTAATGAAAGCAGTTACCTCTTCAGGATCGCTGAGAATTGGCGTTTTAATTAGATTTTCTGAATTCGAACTAAATTCTTTTTGGCCTCTACTGGTCACAGGGGTCTCCACTGGATGAGAATTCTCTTTACTGGAAGCCTCCGAAGACGTACTGCATTCTTTGTAGGGTTTTTCCAATTTTTTCTGCTCCTTCATGTTTATTTTATTGCATAACATTTTAAATTTCGAACTGTTATCATTGCTTTTGCTTCTCATGATCTTGATTTTTTGAGCTTTTTGTTTCGCGCTCAAACTTTTTGACTCAGATTTTTGTTGAGGCGATAAAGTTTCATGCTTGTCGGTAACATTTGGACTTGGTTTCTGTTGTTTCTTTTCTTTATTCGAGTGTTTCTGTATGGTAACCTTTGGATAAAGTCCCGATGAACTTTTTGGTGTACTTTCTGGGGTGCTGCTAGCATAATTGCCTCTGGTCGTGATATATTGATTGAATTGATATGAATTTGATTGTTTTTGAGTTTTCTGATCTTCAGGTAACAATTCATCCAACTCATCAAGAAATGAATCATTCATGGTTATCAATTATGATATAGCTGTAAAAAAAAATAAAAATGTCAATTATATTTGTACTTTTCATTTATATTTACTGTGAATTTATCGTGAATAGTTAATGGAGTTGCAAGTGAACTAAAATTAAATTTATAAAAATTTTGCACAACTCAAAGTAATACAAAATTTTTAAAAGGACATGTAACCTTATAATCTTAATCTTTTTATTTATATTTATTTATTTTAAATTTAATAATTAGAAATCTTACTTCGATATTGTTTAAGTGTTAAAATACAGAATATATTATTAGCATTCAGAGTAGTGATGATTCAACATTTATACTCACCTAAAAAAACTGCTGATAACAAGAATAAACAATATATTTGGATCTAATTTTCGCGGTTATTTCAGTTTCCTCAGATTAACCCACGATTATCGTGCAGATTATTTAAAATTTATAACAATCAGTTACGTTGAATTATAAAATATAAAACAAATGTATGGAAGTTTATATACATTTTATGAGAACCACTCTTCTATAGCTCTATTTATTGTTTGACATACTCATCTTCAACTTAGTTGTAACTGCTTTTTAAAAGATAAGTGATTGGATTTGTCTGAAAAAGTATTAGCCAATGACAAGTGTTCAATTTGGCGATTTCTCCAACAGAAATCATCATTGTCATCATATGGCGTAATCAAACTCAAATGTATTTGGCGAAACATCGGTCATTTATTACTAGATTAGTGTATTTTTAATTATTTTCACAGAATAATTTAATTACAAGGTGATATAGTTTTTCCCAGGTTAACAGAATAATTTATCATGTCAAAATTTTTAATATTAATTCATTTCATAATAATAAATTAAAACGCCCTAACTCCGTGACATTACGATATTACCCTAAGGTTTTTATTATATTAATATTCATCAATGCATATATTTTTTTGAATCAAATTGTACTCCTGTACCCACAAAATGGTACTCTGGTCTATATACCATAAAATATAAATTAATTAAATCTTAATTACAAAAGACTCTAATTCCGTGGCAGCAGATGATCACCGCCTTAAGGATCTTGTGAATAAGATTGATGCATAGTATTCGTTGGGTTTGTTGGATTGGAACGATTGAAACGATTATATATCATATGGTCATAATATTATAGAACATTCCAGGCACGGTTAAACCCTCGGTTCATACGTTCGAGTTGCGCCAGTGTCTATTCTGAAGCGACAAGCAACTGTTCTCTCGAAACAATTGCTGTATTGCGTCATGTGAGTAAATAACCTTCTACGCCTTTTAACTTTTTTTACACGTCAAAATTGAAATACCGTGCGTGTTTTGTCAAATATTACTATCTCTCAACATTGTCACTTTTATTTAAAGCCAAAATTTCAGAGTTAACTTTGTTTCCAATTTTCAGTTTGTTTATAAATGTTCATCCCCACTTGTTTTTCTGTATACAAACAAAAAAAAGTTATCAATATTATTGTAATCTGATGGGCGAAAGAAGTGTCAGTGAAAATTAACACGTGACAATTGAATTACAGATGTTTTTCTGAGATTTGAATAGAGGAAAAAATGTTGTTAGCACGAGTGTGCAGGGCGACCTTATCGCCACAAGTTTCGTCACTTTTAAAAGCCCAGGTTGCGCCAAAGTCATTGGTTTCTCAAATTCAAAGTGTCAGACTCTTCACCGGGGAAAGTAGAACTGGCTTCACCAGGTCGATCAGGAACAGACTTAAGACAGTAGAGGAGTCATATACTGCTCCAAGAGACACAGGTATCTTTTAATTCATATTTTATCAATTTAAATACCACTAATTGACAGTTAATTAATTTGTACTAGTAATATAGTAATAATTGTATTAGTATTAGTAAAGTAGCTTAGTTTGTTAATTAATGATTAAAAGTTTAATAAAAAATTGCAGAATAAAATAGTTTTCAATCATGACAAGGGATATTAAACTTATAAATAATATATATAATCAATAATTATTTTAACTTGCATTTCACATTGTTATGCAATTTAATGGAGTATATATATATATAGTATTCTCTGCATCTCTTAAAATACTCTCTTAAACGTATTATTTAAACATTTTTTATGTTATTTATACATTCAAATAATAAAATAGGTGAATAAAATAATAAAAAGGAATTAATAATTATTAATTAATATTGTATACTTCAATTTTATAGCATTCAACATTGGCAAAGGTGCTGTCGCTGGCGCATCAGCAATAGGTTTAGGTGCTTTATGTTATTACGGATTAGGTCTTTCTTCCCAAACTGGAGCCTTAGAAGAATCAGCGTATGTTTCATTCTCTGATAATAATCTTAAAAATTAATTACTGTTTCTTGATACTTATTCAGAATTGGCTGACATTTATTTATATTTAATATTAATCTTAATCTTCTTGTAATGATTGAAAATGTTCATTTCAGATTATGGTCCGAATTGGTGAAAGAGAGAATCCGATCAACTTATCAGTACTTTGGGGGCTCTTTGATTATAACTGGACTTACTGCAGCAGCGTGCGTTAGATCTCCAGCTATGCTAAATCTCGTGACGAGACAAGGTTGGATGGCAATGTTGGGTACCATGGCTGCCATGATGGGCACGGGCATTCTTTGTCAGAGTATTCCGTACCAAGAAGGATTTGGAGCTAAACAGATGACCTGGATAGCTCACTCAGCTACAATTGGCGCAGTTTTGGCTCCAATATGCCTCTTAGGTTAATAGTCCTCATAATAGTTATTCATCATGATTCTTAAAAAATAAATTTTAGTAGTTTTTAATAATTAATATTACTAATTTGTTAAAATATAATAAATAATGAAAATATGTACATTCACAATATGTACATACTTCAAAATATCATTACTGTTATATATGTGAGAAGTAATAAAATATTTAACAATTCATTATCATGTATATTTACGATTAAATAATTAATCTAATATCTTTCATATTTTACAGGTGGTCCATTATTAGTTCGCGCGTGTGTGATGACAGCGGGTGTTGTTGGTGGTCTTTCGACGATTGCTGTCTGTGCTCCCAGCGATAAATTCTTAAAAATGGGCGGACCCCTTGCAGTTGGCTTGGGTGTAGTGTTCGCAAGTTCAGTCGGCAGCATGTTCTTACCACCAACAACAGCAGTTGGTGCTGGATTGCATTCAATGATGCTTTATGGTGGATTAATTTTATTCTCTATGTTCCTTCTTTATGATACCCAAAGGATCATCCATGATGCAAAACACCATCCATACTATGATACACACATGAGACCTTTCGATCCAGTTAACAAGTTAGTTTCTAATCAACTTTGAAAGAAGAATGTTAATTCTCAATACCGAAATGGTTGCCTTATGGTTAAAATCAATTTTTAATTTGTTTCAGTGCCATCCATATTTACTTGAATACCATTAACATCTTTATCAGGATTGCTACGATCTTGGCTGGAGGTGGCAACAGAAGGAAATAGATATTCGTCCCCAGAGTGTTTTTTTTTTTAAGTTATAACATTCAAAATTGTGACCAAAATGTAGTCAGTTGTTAAATGAATCAGTCATAATAGAAATTACGGTTGATTAAATTGCAATAAGAGATGTGTACATTTATGAAGGTTTCCCACGATAAAATAAAATTTTCTTAATTTAAGTACGAAACAAAGTGAAGTTTCTTTATTGTTTCTCATTTACAATAAAGTACTGTCCTTTGACCTTGTTTATTTACAATTGGTCTACAAGAAATGTAAGCCGTTGTAATTTGAACGTTCGTTTATTTGGAAAGGAAAACTTAATTTAAGCTCACAAAGTTTATAATTCATGATTTAAATATAAATACAAAGTATCTTTTGAAATACATAAAATTTAAAATAAATAAATCGATTGATATAAATATTATATTCCGTTTCTTATTACTGAAACTTTACTTCTGCATAATTACTTGTTTCAATTATTGCCTAATAAAATAACTCAAAAAAAAAGAGATTACTTAAATCTGCATTCTGATCGATAATAGGCGATCAGTAAAATCACATTAAAATGATTCGGAAATTTATGGAGCTGAAGAACAAAACTCGATCAAAATGTTACAAATGGTAACTTTAAACAAACATCATTTGTTTATATTTAAAAGGACGTAAAAATGGAATTGATTATAAAGCAAAAACATAGTCTTCTTACGTTTTGTAAAAAAAACGTTTTATCCTTCAGTTCCATCGATAATTGAATCGATTAGGAAATGCACGCAAAACAAAATATCAGACAGAAGGAAAATCGGATTTGCGTCATCGATTGGAACCGATTAACGGCCTCGATTAAACATTAACGAAGTCCTGACGCGTGGCACTCGAGTGTTTCCTGAGATAACCAGCGAATAGTTGGCGCGCTTGATTCAGCACTCGGGTGACGTTGTGACGCCGGACCATTTTGTCGAAATGCATGGCCATCTCATTATAATCCATCTGGTTACGCATTACATAATCCCGGTGTTGCAATAACAGAGTTATACAGAGGAACATGAGGAAAGGGTTGCCAACACCGAACTCGTGGGGAGGCGGTAACGTCGCACCACTCAATTGATCCTCATTGGTACCAGTTGGTATCAGCTTCGTTAATTCAGTCACTTCCTCGCAGTGTTCCTGATAATTTGATTGCGGCTCTTCCGAAACTTTTGTCTGAGGCCAACTTTCGGTACCTTCGCTATCCGAAGCATCCTCGGATCTAAACAATGATTTTGAAATTAGTATTCCCATCATTTAATTGACGTCTAAATCCATCAATTTAATTACAATTGCGTCGTAATAAATTTAATTACATACTTATTTGCCGTGCGTTTGAAAAACTTGATTGGTGTGTAAGATTTGATGCCGTTTTGGTCCTCGATTATTTCCCCATCGTATTCAAGATCCGCTTGTTCATCCGGCGTCGCCGGATTATGCCTTTGTAAACTGTGCAGTGGATTCTCCCAAACAAAAACGTCCGCCGCGGGACTGCAGTGAGCGATTTCCGTTTCGGTTTCGCTTTCGGCTATCTCGGTTTCCCTTTTCGAAGTCACAAGTTCGCTAGATTGTTCACTTACAGGCGATGGTCCAAATACCTACAAAAAAAGAATCATTATTTCACATGTGTGAATAAAAGATGTTTATTTATTAAAATGAACGATAAAAATCGATTCATAGAAAACAAAAAAGGTTAAAAATTGAAAAAATAATATATACATTTGTTGAAATAACCTGTCTGTCCAAAGACTCCAGTTCCAACCTCAATTCCCTCGTCATTGACGTTGTCATCGGATAAAAATCCGCCAAATCATCCGGTGAATTTTCATCTTTGAAACTATGAACGACGCCACCTTCGCTAGACACCCGACGTAATTCGGATTCAATTTTGCTCGCGACCTTATTACGGTTTAAGTTTGTGAAGTTGAGAAATTCGTTCAAATTCTTGACCACGCGCGTACACTTGCGCTCGTCGGAATTCTGGCCGTTCTTATTTGTCGCGTCGTCATTTACCTCAAGTGAGTTCGAGGTTTTCCGCGGACTGCTAAATGGTGAATTACCAGGGCTTAGGCACTTCTCGGTCGAGGCATTTCTGCGATTATTAGAGGAAGTCACGTTGTCCTCCGGCTCTGAATTAGCTCTAATTAGAAATCATTCTTTGATTAATTATTTTTTAATTTTCCTTTTAAAAGTATTAATATTAATAAATATAAATAGAATAAAATACAGATTAGGTAGCGATGTATACCTTGGTGGAAATAATTTACTGAAAAATGCTGAAAAGTCCCAATTTTAACAGCTTTCCAGCGTTTTTCAACATTTTTCTCCACAAGGGTATGTATTAATGGGTTATAGATTTATACCTTTTAAGCTCGCCATTTTCATTAGTAGGTTCCAAGGACTGTTCCTCAGCACTGAGATTTCTCTTTTTGTTACTCGCAATACTTGCAGAAGAGCTCTGGCGTCTGATGGCGCAAACTTTTGTGTAGGCGTTTTGACGGATATGCTTTGGATTGGGGCTAGGCGGAGGAGATGGTGGTGGAAAGGGTACCTCGAACAGACTCAGTTCTCCAGTAGGTGGCGTCGCCGGCAACGCCGCCCACAGTACCTCCAACATTCGCATCGCATCGTCCAATGCGAACTCCCGCTTCATTTCGAGCAAAAGCCAGCGATAACAAAAGAGTAAGTCGTCTGCCTGATGAGATTTTAGATACGCATAGAATTCCGGATCGTAGTGTTGCAAACCTTAAAAGAAAAACATTATCTATTGGTAGAAGGGATACGCAACACGGTGCAATGAGTCAAGTAAAACGCGTAAATACCTTCAGAAAGATGAGCAAATTTTGTTGTCATGGCGATGCCATCGAGCATGAAATTGTCTTTAAGTCGCCTCATCAAAGCGCAAAGACAGATGTACGCCTGCGCTTCGTCTCGCATAGTCACTAATAACGGCGATGCTAAATCACTCATACCCTGGCAGTAACTAACACTTGGGTGATTGAGAGCGTATGTTGTAAGAATGTTGAATAAACTTGCGGTGTTCTGATTGTCATCAGGACCGCCATAAAATCTATGATGCCTGTCAGTTCTCAACACATCCTTCCGTACCATACTTCTTACATAACCGAGTTCACCAACATTTTGACCTATTGAACAATGGCATTCACAATTATAATACATTTAAGTTCAAGAGAACTATTAATTAGATTAATAACAATCAAAAGATATATTTGAGTCTAGTTATAGTAAGTTTTAAAAAAAACCTTTTTGTATAAGACTTCTCCATTTCTCTTTCAAATTTTGATATTCCTGGGCCTTTCTCTTCATATAATCCATCCTCTCACGACCTGACATGCCTTCAGGATAAACATTTAATATGTGCTTCCAGACAACTTTACGCAAACTTGACTCGATACCGCCAAAGTAGATAACAGCTCGTAAGTCTTTGGAATGGATGACCTGGCCAATGGGGTCCAAAAACTTACGAAACTCTGCGTCCGTCAAAGGTAGACGAGGCGGTTGAGTGCTGTGTTGCGATTCCTCGCCAAAATTGCCAAGCGCCCTTTGTACCATACTTATGGTCTTTTCCATCTGCAATGGCAATTGGGATATATTTTCAAAACAATTCGAAGTCATAGCTGATAATTTTCGGTATGAACTGTTCGTTTTGAGCAAACTATTTACTTTGTTCATTATGAGTCCGTGTAATTTTGGAGTTTTATAAGGAAATCCCGTTTCTTGTTGCTTCGTCGCAACTTCCTGCGTGCTCCGTTCCCATTCATATTCTCTGTTCGTTGATTCACCGAAAGGTTTCAAGTTCACTTGCAGATAAAGATATGGCTCCGATGAACTGAAATAAATTAGGTTTAGAAAATAATACAAAAATTAAACGGATACACAGCTCAAAGGAAGTAGTGTCAAAGAATCAAGTTCAAATGTGTTTTAAGAAATCCGGTTATTATGAAATAAAATATGGATTCGTTGATAGGAATCTATTAATATTTATCACAGTCCAGAGGGTTGAAAGAAGTTAGTAATCTATAGTTTATTCATTCTTTTTGTATGATAATATCGTTGATATGTATTATTTTATTGGTTTTAAATCCAGAAGATTTCCCCAATCATAGAATTATATACAGAAAAAAAAAAGATTATATTTAATTTTCAATGTTGATTTAATCTTTTAAGGTATTTATCAAAGTCATGATCATTAAATATATCTATTTATCATGGATAGCGACACACAATATCATATATATATACATATATACACACTTTCCCCTATCGAGTTTTCGATTGGCCAGTTTTAACACTCACCTTATAAAAGCAGCATCTAAATCCCAGTCTGATAACAAGAATAAGTACGTTTCAGCTCCACAATCATCTATCGCGCGATAAGAAACAGTGAATTCTCTACAAATTATAAATTAAAAACAATTACGTTACAATATCTTATATATTTTATATTGAAAAACTATACATATTATATAATTATAATTAATACTTGTTAGTTTTCATAGTTATTAAAGTACATAAAATTTAATATTGATGTTTGGGGATTATAAGACTTTACGTATACGCCCCATTTTTAATAATAAAAGCTAGTAATTTATTTTAAAATATTTGTATTTTTTCAGTTTATACCCTTTAATATCGAAGGCCTTAATGAGGATACTCTGTAAAACTTCAATCGAAGTGATTTGTGGATCAACACTAAATTTTCGATATTCCGGTTGATGTCGACTTTCACATTTCTGTAAACAAGGAAAATTATTAACAAATTGAACCAACCAAAATTATAATTTAATATATCACAAATTTTGATCACAACTAAGCAGCTTGTTCAAGATTGTTTGCATTATCATGGACAATAATTCAGTAAAGATTTACATTTTATTTACACTTTATAAACACCCTATATATACCTTATCTTCACATTTAAATCATAATTATTATTATTAAATTAAAAATATGTTTATAAACATACATATTTGATATTATGAAATACTGTACATATAACTACATATATTTAATTATGTATGAACTTATCTCAAGTACGTTAAGTATCTATTAAGTAATAAAATTTACTGTTATGAATATCTTATACTTTAAAATAACAGATATTCATTTCTAGTTAAAAGTTTTAAGATAACATTAAAATTATATTGAACATTATAACATTAATAATAATAATGTAATAAAATAATAGAAGCAAAAGGTAATAAAAACCTTGACATAAACATTTTAATGTGATGTTTTTAATTCTAATATTTACCTTGCGTATCATCACAATTTTCCCCCCCAATTTTTTCCAATCATTTGATTATTAATTACCTTAACTTTGACCCTGACAGCTTCACGTGGACACCCGAACATCATATCTGGCAAACCTTCCTCCGTGGAGGAACTTCTCATGTCTCATGTAGGCCGATCTCGATTCATGATTTTTGGCATTTTGAAAATCTCCAGTGCACTTGACAAGGACGCCATCCTCGCTCCGTCTTTTTCGTCTGAGGTCCTTTGCATTCAAGGACCATAACAGACCCCTCCAAAATCAAAATCTCCCCCCCTTGCCCTTCGAAAACCGTCAAAACAACGCTGACAAATCGCAGGCGATCGAAAGAAAAAAAGCTTTATCTCACTGACAGCTAGTAGATTTAACTTGCAAGTCGGAGAAAGAGGGAAAAGGATGGAGTAACGGGACAAATTTTCACCTTTTTTGGTTTGTTTACGGCAGCGAAATTTCTCAAATAATTCTCGTTCGTTTCGCGAACCGTCGATCACTCGTAACTGACCACAAATGACAGCTGTTCGCAACGTTACAATCTTCATGTATTATCGATTCCCGAATCCACTATCGCGGTCCTCGTCTAATTCGCGGGAAATCGAACTTTGTCTCTTTTCAATTTTGTACCATCATTTTTTTATTACAGTATTTATAATAATAATAATGAATTTTTTTGAAATTCATTACGCGTTGCCATTTTAATTAATGTTTATCAATTTTTTAATGATAACGTTGTAAAAGAAATTAACAAATTCTATGAAAAAAATAAATGCCTTTTGTTGGGTTTGAAAATTCCCGCTAATTTCTAGAAGATTTCAGTGTATTAAGGTTTCTTATCCTAAGTGCGTGGAGTGGATGTTGGTAGCAATTGCGTCGTATTCACAAAAAGTTCGTTCATATTGAAAAACCTCTTTCTCAGCCTTTCTGAAAAATGGCTCCACGTTATGAAATTGCTGTTGGTCTCAACCGAGGCCACAAAACGACGAAACCAAAAACAAAAATAAGGCCGTCTCGCACAAAAGGCGTAAGTATTTCTTATTTAATTAACCTCGTAAATTAACGAATTATTTGAAAGAAATTGAATGTTAACAACTGTTAGGTTAAAAGTTAACCTATCTTCTCGTAACTAGTAATTACAGTCTGACTGAGACAATTAAAGCTCGGAATATAATCGAAGTCAATCTGTAATTTAAATCGATTAAAAAGGTATAAAAAATTGAGGTTTTCAGATGCGAGAAACGTGATGCGTATTAATTATAAGATTTTTTTCGTTAGTTTCGTAAAAACGTGCATTTTGTTTACATACTGCGCATACTAAACTGTTATCAAAATCTCTGACGGGGAAACTTTAGTTTAAATATTTTAATATATTAATAATTTCGAAATATTTATAACTGAATGCAAAATTTTTTATTTCTTTTTCATTTTTTTAAGGAAATAAATATAATATTTTGTTATTAATATACTCAATTACTTATGTACTTTTCATTTAAACTACTTTTGAAGGACTATTAAATTTTAATCAATCTTGTTTTTATTTTATAGAAATCCACCAAACACACAAAATTTGTCCGTGACTTGATCAGAGAAGTGACAGGACATGCGCCATATGAAAAGCGAGCTATGGAGTTGCTGAAGGTTTCCAAAGATAAGCGTGCGTTAAAATTCTTAAAAAGAAGGGTATGTATACATTTACAAATTATCTTTAATATATTATTATATTTCATCCTTTATATTTGATAAAAATTATTTTTTGATTCACTTCTAGTCAAATGATTTGTCAAAATAAATGTTCGATAAAAGTAAAGTATTTTCATTTGTGACAGAAATCCAATGTATTTATTTTGCAATTTTTAAAATATAGAAACATTCCATTTGCATTCATCTTTAACATCAATATTGATTGAACATAAACTTTATTTAATCTTATTTACAGTCGACTTCCACATATTTGCCATTCACTTATTTTCTCTTCCACACATTTTCTGCTTTTTCTTTCACACATTTGCTGTTTACGGACTGGAACTGCCAA
Organism: Leptoteleia sp. ZL-2020; assembly: GCA_022817305.1. NCBI lineage: Eukaryota > Metazoa > Arthropoda > Insecta > Hymenoptera > Scelionidae > Leptoteleia > Leptoteleia sp. ZL-2020. The sequence continues at coordinate 22,104 of JABFPN010000380.1, read as the reverse complement.
TCAGTTTCTGCCAACCTTTTATTTCAACCAATCAGTTTCTTCACCGGAACAGAAAATGTGTGAATGTTTCCAGTCCCGAAACAGCAAATGTGTGGAAGTCGACTGTATTTAGAAAATTGCTTGAAAATATGATTATTTCTGACGTTAATTTAAAGCATGTAAATTTAATATTTAAAAAAACGTTAAACTGACTTATATTTAACATTAAACTTATACATTTTTCAGTTGGGAACGCACATTCGTGCTAAAAGGAAGAGGGAAGAACTTGGAAACATTCTTGTACAAATGAGAAAGGCAGCTGCGGCCCATCATTAATTTTATATATGTTCCAACTTGATATTTACAATAAAATTTATTGTTAAATATACATTTTTTATTGAGTAATAAAACATTATTTAAAGTAAAATTCCGTCAATAAAATCTCCATTTATATAATAGGTAAATTTTTTGCATCAATACATATTTAAATCAAATTTTTATCATTTTTTAGACATTGAAGATATTTATTATAATCCTGTTATTATTAATAGGCAATTGTAGATGTAAATATTCTGACTAGGAAGATTCCTGGAAATATATTTTAAAGTATTTAATTATTCATAATGCTGCACTTGTTTAAGAAGAGAGACGATTTAGATTATTTTAAACAACTTAAAATGCGCTCTAAGAATCACTAATGCGAAAAGCAAATGTAAACATGAATACTATATGGATTGGTGACCATACTTGTATTTCTTCTCTCCATGCCCAATTGGATAACTTTTTACATATTTATATAAGGTAGAAAAGTCATTTATTTAATTCCATTAATTCTTTATTAATCCATCAATCTATATCGTGTGGTATTTTATGTGTTTTATTGTTTATAAAACTTATACATCAGGGATTATTCCAAGATGTTGCCGGTGTCGCCACCTGGCCGTGTGCATCAACTGTGCAATAAAGACAGATTAAATGGCTGTTGCGGCCAAAACCATACACGAGATAAAAGAATAAGTTTCACAACCTGATTATATTCAATATATATACAATTATATTCGATAATATACAAGTAATAAAGGCCAGATAACAATTTTATAAGTAGACTGAAAGCTTCTGATTCATTAATCAGATATAATTATTAATGTCTTTGACGGAGGATACTTATTCCAAAGGCCAATAACCAACAACGCTATGTGCTGCAAATGTACCAATCCATAAACAAATATTTATTTTGTATTAAACGTGTTGATGGATGTTGACCAGTTTGGTACACGTTAGAAAATGACTGGGATAATTCGTTCAAATTCGGGCTCCGATTGATTGGCTTTTCACACGGCGACGAAATATGAAGCTGCCCGCGTATCTAATTGTCGCGAAGATTTTTTTACCGATTCTAGTTTGTGTACAAATTGCTCCGAAATATCGAGACAATGACAGGATCGTAAGGTGCGTCTGCAATTATTCGCGAAAGTATGGTTTTTAATGATTTTTGTTAATGCAACTTGTGACCAACTCTTTGTTTTCTTTATTACTTTTATTGCTCTTTTTGTTCTATTTACTTAAATAATTTTTGTTTGCATACATAAAGTATAATAACTAAAATTCAAATCAAGTCAATTTTCCTTATGAATATAAAAAGTTGTGATTTAATGCAGAACTTTAAATATAATAAAGTATTTGTTATAATTTTTGACAATTTCATTTTCAACTTCTATACTTTTTACGTAAATTTATTTTTTTATTGCTTTAATTTTGTTAAATTTGAAGTATATGTATATATTTTAAGATTATATATATATTGTGAATAATATTATAATATAATTAATGGTAGGGACATTAATACATTTGAAAATAATTGATTAATGAATTTATGATTTGAGAACTTTATACTTTATACGATCATTTATATTTATTTATTGATATTTTTGTGATAATTAACAGCTATTTATATATACTATTTGTTATCATAAATCTTGCAATTTAAATTCTATTTTCTTCTTCGATAAATGTCAAAACTATCCTTTGACATAGTAGTAATAATTGGAAGATTTGTTTTCTATTAATATTGTAATTTTTTAGTGACTCCTTTGAAAAAGAATTCCCTTCCTTGCACTTTAATAAAAGGTCAGATGGACAAAGTGATGATGGTACTTGTGAGGTATTTATAATTTTTCATCATAATAGTAACAATTAACAAAATCATTGAGTGAAAACAGTGATGACATATTACCATTGAAAAAGCCTATAAAAGATCGTTCTTAAAAAAAATGAAATATTAAATGTTATACTGAAAATTTGAAAACAATTTGTAATGAATTGCTTTATATATAAATTAATTTGTGTAAATCAAAAGCTTTTTAAATATTAAATTAGTTTTAAATTTAATTTTAAATATGTTATATTTAAATAATTTTTTTTTATTTTTATACCTTGAATAATGTCATTCATACCAAACGGAGCTAATTGCTGATTAGTTATTTTATTGATAAATAATATGTTTCTGTTGTGGTTAATTAATTAATATATCGCAATTCTTATCATTTTTATCTTCCCCATAATGCGAATAATTATATGTATAATTCCCCCCTACATAGCAGTTTGCGACAAACCGAAGATTTTTTGAAAAACCATGTGATAGATATCGATTTGTTTTGCGACTCTATGTATAGTCTTACTGTCGCCATTCATGATTATATTGGCGCCATTAATTAATTAAGTTAGTCATATTTTGTAAATTATCCTTTAATTGGGGTAACCCGCTGGATATGTTTCTTTAATAAATAATAATATCAATTTATAGTAATTATGTGTGTGAAAAAAATGTATATAAATATAAACAGAATAGCAGCTACTTTTACCAACCTATTATATTAAAAACTAATGAAATTAAACTGACTTACTGACCCTGGGACACAGGCTTAAAAACTAATGAATAATTTTTTATTAGTAGTTAATGAATATTAATTATCATTTTAGGTATATAATGGAACTCAATGCACTGAATATGTTGGGAATCAGTTAGTTTACATTCCTCATGCCATGAACCAGCAAAGTTTAGAGAAGAAATTAAAAACAGCTTTAATTGTCATCAGTTACTCGAAGTAAGTATGAAAAAGTGTTAATGTATATATTAGGTGAACTTATAGGTATAAAGAGAAAATAGTATATTACTCAACGAGGAAAAAAGACGAAAAAACCACTTTTGTTTGAGTTGAGTAGGATATTTTATTCATCCTGAAAGTGAAATATGTTGGTAACCCTGCGGGCTACCAATACATTTTATTTTTAAGCTGAGTAAAAAATAATTAATATTTCTACATTTACAATAATAATATGAACTTTTCAGAGAAATATCCGAGTCGTGTCAAAGTTACACCAAACCTTCAATTTGTTTCTCGACCTTCCAAATATGCCGCAACAATACACAAAATTCCAAAAGTAGATATTATTTTGACATGCTAAATGACTCTCCTCTTCGAAAGGCACGAGAATTGGCGAAACGGAATAATGACATCGCAGATCGATTGTCGGGTACAATTTCAAGAGTTCCTAGGTATACGTATAGTTCAAGTCCTGAACCTGGCACGAGTAAGATCATAAGTGAGAGTTACGGTAATGTTGGAAGGAAAAGGGATTTTAATCACAAATTGAGAAGAATCTGTCGAGAAGAGTGCGAATTACTGGAAAATGATCTCTGCAGAAATGAATATGCCATAGCTAAAAGACACCCAATTATTGGCGGGCAATTGCCATTGATCGAGTGCACCGATTTGCCATTGCCAGGAACAAAAGAAGCTATGGATTGTTTAAGCGTGGGCATATCTACTGAGAGTGATATCAACGAAAGTGAGAAGCTTTTGCTCATTCAGTTTGCTTAATAATATTTAATAAAGATAAATGGTAGAAATAATTGAAACGAACATTTACAACTTGCAGAAGAATATTGCTACTTAGGGACAGGGGTATCTTATCGCGGAACTGTAAAAACAAGTACACATGGACGACCTTGTTTAAAATGGGACAATCAATTAATTTATGATATAGGACATTATGGATTATCAGGGAAACATTCTTTTTGTCGAAATCCTAGAGGTGATGGAGAGAAACCATGGTGCTACGTAACCATTAATGACAAAATTCAGAAGGAATATTGCGATATACCCGAGTGTGGTAAATTTGACAAACACATATATTGGGAATTAATGCATTTAGCGCCTGTGTGAAGATAAAACCAAACTAAAAATGATCATTTAAGAAATTTAAAATGCAGCTTGCGTAACGATATATCGTCATTGGCAAGTGTAGCTAACAACGATATATTGTCGTTTGGGACTAAAAGGGTTAAATAATTTAGTTTATACAATTGTTAATCAGAATAAATTAAGTTAATTCTATATTATTATAGTTGTAGTTATACAAATACTATTTGTAAAATAATATTTTGTCGATAATTGAAAATTTACTTGTGTTACAGTGAAAAATTTGTGGATTTATACAGCAACTGGACTTGTTTTGACAGTCATTATTATTGTGGCTGGAATATCATATTGCTACTTTTACAAAAACAAAAAATTAATAGGCCAGTCCAATTTTTTAGCCTCGAACAAAGTATGTTTACTAATCATATGATTTTATTAATTTCAGTAATTATAGATTTTAAGCAAATTATGTAATATACTCAGAATATGTATGGTTATTAATATTCTAGGTATATTTTCAGTATTTATTAATATTGTAATGGAAATAATATATTTCAGTTATTAATTGAATAAATTAAATATTTAGATTTGAAGAGGATAGTATGTATATATTAATAATGGTAAAGTGATGTTCTCAGATTATAACTGGCGTTGAATGTGATGCAAATATTTATGACGGGAAAAAAGTAATTGCACAGCCAATCGAGATGAGCTCGTTGTTAGCTGGTCCAAGCAATTTACCAGTTATCACAGGAACTTTGGGAAAAAGTAGTACCAGTAGTAGAAGTTCGGAAGGAAACAGAGTCCCTCAGTTTTCCGTGAATGATGTTACATTTCTACAAGAATTAGGCGAAGGTGCTTTTGGTAGGTAGTTCATTTTGATTGACATAATTAAAATTGTACGAAATTTGCTAATTTTAAATGTACACTATTTTTGTAGGCAAAGTATATAAAGGGGAATTAAAGGTGGATAACAAATCAAACGATCGAGTTTTCGTTGCTGTAAAAACTTTAAAGGAAAATGCCAGTATTAAAACTCTGACAGATTTTAAACGTGAAGTGGAACTGATGTCTGATTTGAGACACCCAAATATTATATGCTTGATTGGGGTGGTATTCTCAGGCGAACCGATGTGCATGCTATTTGAATACATGACTGAAGGAGACCTGCACGAATTTTTGATCAGACATTCCCCGAAATCGGAGAATGCTGCGAATTACGAAAACCTTCATGTTCTAAAGCAACCAGAGTTCTTGTACATTTCAATGCAAATTTCAGCAGGTTACTTTAATAACTATTTAAACATTTACACGTACTAAAGCACAAATTAAATGTTAAAAATTAAATTGTACATGTATCACGTATACAATTTTAATATCGACATTATGTTCTTATTATATACTCATCACATTTTCATAATTAATTTTAGGAATGGAATATCTTGCTAGCAATCATTATGTACATCGAGACTTGGCTGCCCGCAACTGCCTGGTCGGTGATAATTTAACAGTGAAAATATCTGACTTTGGTCTATCCCGGGATATCTATAGTAGTGATTATTATAGAGTGCAATCGAAGAGTTTATTACCTGTACGTTGGATGCCACCAGAATCTATTTTATATGGCAAATTCACCACCGAATCTGATGTCTGGAGTTTTGGTGTAGTTTTATGGGAAATTTTTAGTTATGGTTTGCAGGTAAATGTTGTTCGCAAAACCTTTATTGGAAGTCATTAATTAAATTTTATTATTTAAATTAAATTTAACGTTTTAATTGCAGCCTTACTATGGATACAATAATCAAGAAGTTATTGATATGATTCGATCGAGGCAACTTTTGCCTTGCCCCGAAGACTGTCCGCCAGCAGTTTACACCCTTATGACGCAATGCTGGCATGAAATAGCAAACTTACGACCTCCGTTTTCCGAGGTCCACAAACAGTTGACTGAATTTTTTACGAATATCGCGCAACAGAATAGTTTTCGTAAAGAAAATTCAATTCCATTGGTCGCGAACTCTATTCACGCGTCGCCGATTACGAATTCAGTTCACGCGTCTCCAATCGTCCAAAAAAAAGATGTCAACGATCTTGACGAAATACATCTTGCAAATTGAAATCATTAAATTTTGCAAGGATCATTTTTTTTTTTTGTAGAGAACTTAACTCTGAATGTCCAAAAATTTTAATATTAAATGAATTTAATGAAAGCATTATTTATAGGTGGTGACACTGAAAGAAAAATGAGTATTAAAAGTTGCTATTTTTTATGCTATTTTGTATGCTATTGTACACAGTAAATGAATCATATTTCCTATGATTCGATTTACATTTCACGTTATAAATTTACCATGAATGTGTACTATTACAATGTCTTCGTCAAAGGTTCAGTAGAGCACAAAAATAATAATTTTTAGTACAGCCTTGTTTTCAGTGTATATTAAGGAAGTTGTAAATATTTTTTCTTTAAAAGTATACTTTTCCTCCCAATGCGTCACTATTTTCAAAGTTTTATCTTTAATACATTCAAGACTGAAATACGTATATGAAAAACAAATAAGACTGCTGATTAATCTCCGATTCTTTGTACAACTTCGATTATTAGTAGTATGGATAACAATATGCTCAATCATCGCACAAACTTCTTTGACTAATTGTACAAATAAAAAAAATCAATTTTGATTTTAAATGAAAGTCGTGTTATATCTAAAAAAGTTACAAATTTTAATTGAATTAATCAAGTTATTTATTAATAGTTTTACATAATACTTATATATAATACTTTATACAATACTTTTTTTGACTTATAACAACCCTAGGAGACCCTAACATTGATGAAAATTTTATAGCAATTTTTAATCAACTTTTCTAAATAATTCATATAAAATTAATCAATTACTGTCTAAAAATGCCAAATTAATTCTGAACATTATTTAAATATCTTGTAGATAAATTGTAAAATTCGTTATAAAAAAATAAATTCTCATTTTATTTGTCAATAATATCATTAAATTTCATATAAAAATGCTTAATACATAAGTGTAAGATTGAAGATTCAATATTAATAGAATTAATGTTAGGCAACAGATACTTTTCTTATCACACGTACCACGAATGTTTCCATAAGACAAAGACCACTGAAAAATATTGAAAATAATTTTTTTTTTCACGTTTGCTTCTTTTACCTTAGGTAAAATATAAAACGAAAAGAGATGGCGAACAGAATTTCAGTTTAAATAATGTTTTATTACTGAATAAAAAATGTATATTTAACAATAAATTTTATTGTAAATATCAAGTTGGAACATGTATAAAATTAATGATGGGCCGCAGCTGCCTTTCTCATTTGTACAAGAATGTTTCCAAGTTCTTCCCTCTTCCTTTTAGCGCGAATGTGCGTTCCCAACTGAAAAATATATAAGTTTAATGTTAAATATAAGTCAGTTTAACGTTTTTTTAAATATTAAATTTACATGCTTTAAATTAACGTCAGAAATAATCATATTTTCAAGCAATTTTCTAAATACATAAATAAGATTAAATAAAGTTTATGTTCAATCAATATTGATGTTAAAGATGAATGCAAATGGAATGTTCCTATATTTTAAAACTTGCAAAATAAATACATTGGATTTCTGTCACAAATAAAAATACTTTACTTATATTGAACATTTATTTTGACAAATCATTTGACTGGAAGTGAATCAAAAAATAATTTTCATCAAATATAAAGGATGAAATATAATAATATATTGAAGATAATTTGTAAATGTATACATACCCTTCTTTTTAAGAATTTTAACGCACGCTTATCTTTGGAAACCTTCAGCAACTCCATAGCTCGCTTTTCATATGGCGCATGTCCTGTCACTTCTCTGATCAAGTCACGGACAAATTTTGTATGTTTGGTAGCTTTCTATAAAATAAAAATAGTAATATATATCAAGCATTTTAATTACAAATAATAAAGGATAAATCCCCTTAATAGAGAACTTATTATTATTTAAATGAAATAGAATTTATGATTTAGTGACTTTAATAATTTATATCAATATTTTAATGATTTTAATAATTCATATGTACAAGAATGTCAAAATGTAATATAAATACATAACAAGTCAAATTCAGAGTATAGTGTCCAAATTTTTGCGAAATTAACAAATAAATTTTTCGAGGAACAATCATGTTTTCTGTATCAAAAACACTTAATTTTCATTTTCATCTGATTTTTCCGGTCTTTTTCCATATTACAGCCTGAGATTCAATTTCTTATGATCAGCATGGTTTGATACTGATAGGTTAACTTTCTTAAGATTTAACCTTTCTTCAGTAATTTGACAGTAAAACAATTAAATTTCATGGAAAGTATACTTACGCCCTTTAGACGAGAGGGTCTAATTTTGGACTTTGGTTTTGTCGTTTTGTGACCTCGGTTGAGACCCACGGCAATTTCATAACGCGGAGCCATTATTCGAAATTGTTCAAAAAGTCCGAGAAGTGATGCCAGAAACGAGCCGGAGCTTCAAACCACGTGACTAGAGGCCGCGACTTCGTATCTATTCGTCACGACTTCGTAAAATAACCGAATTCAGCAGATCAGCTAAGCGTTTTGCCGATTTAATATCTATATCATAAGTTTAAATTGTATTATTTGTGTATTATATATGTATTTTGTCTTAAGAATACATACTTGTACATATAGTTTAAGTATTTTATTGTTTTAGAATGTATACTATTTGTAATATTTGTAATTTGTATTTTTTTTAAATCCTGTAGTGAATAATAAATGTATAAAATTATAATTATATAATTTAAATGCGTATTTTTAATATCACCTTTAATAACTGTATTAATAAAAATTCATGAATGTATTAAAATTTAAATTAAAAGTTAAGATTTTTGAATATACAATTAAACGTAAATTTAAAATTCCCGCCAATATTAAGTATTACCAATATAAAAAATACAAACTAAATATAAATAAAAATATTACCAAAAAATAAATAAATATTACCAATATAAAAAATACAAACAACAACAAACAAAACAAAAGAAGGAAGAACATAAGTGATTGTAAGTGTTTTTCATTTATTTCATTCGTTATTTACGCTAATAGCAGAACTTCAGTGCAGCTCTAAACTGATATTAAAAATATATAAAAATAAGGCAAGATATTTTTCATAATTTATACTTGCTTTTTATTTTGAAATAAATATATATTTACGTAAAAAGCAGTATTAGGTGGTACGATTCTGACCTATGCAGGAAGTAATTTTATATTTTATTTAAATGCATTATTTATATTAAATATTAATTCAATGTTTAAATTCCTCATAATTTAGGATAACCATATCTGATTCAGAAATTATCAAAATTTGCAGAAAAAAATATTTTCTTTTTTGGAATAGTAAACAGTTTTTAATTAAAACTTAGAGAACAAGTGTTTATCTGTGTTTAATGTGAATGTTTATTAATTTTAGATTATTTAATTCTTGGAGTGTGCTTACCAAATATCTGGAAATAAATAATTACAATGGATCAGTATACCTATTTGCAACAGGTGATTATGAAAGTTCTAGATAGAAAAGGAATTTTCTATCTAGAAAGGTTTAGCATGATGGAACATGATGATTCAAAGGACAATATTTTGGAAATGATTGAACTGTTTAAACTGAGCGGTGTGAAGATAGATAATTGGAAAGCATCTCAAAAAAGCATTCGAAATGTTTACGCGAGAATGCTGTGATTAATAATAACAACTTAAAATTAAAATATAGTAGCGATTCGCTGTACAGATCTCTAGCATTATACATTGAAAGCATAATGCATGCCCCAATTAAATCCAAAGAATTAGCTTTGTCTTATGGCAAAGCATGTACAGTTTTATTCAGGTTGGGCAAGTTTAAAGAATGTTTACAAGCGATCGATTGTTGTTTAAGTTTGGACTACCCAATATATTTAAAGGTTGATGTGCTTATGAATAAAACAGTATGTTTGTTTAAGCTTAAGAATCCAAAAGCTGAGGAATCTTACAAGGAAACACTTTGGTGGATTACAATGCTGGTTCCCACAGATAAGATTATATGAAGAAGTTATTGGATGATGAATGTAAAACTATTGACCAGTTGTTTCCTGATCTTAAAATTGAGATTGAACCTGTTAGCAATTTTCGTGATGTTTTCCTTAATGAATTCGCTAATAAAACATTGAACAGAGAAATTCCTGCATTATCCGGATATATAACAACACTTATGGAAGACATTTGGTAGCCACACGAAACATAAGACCTGGTGAAGTTATAGGCACAGAGACTCCTTATTGCTCGATGTTAGATGGAAATAATCCTCATTGTTGGAACTGTTTAAAAAAATATTCTGCCCTTTTCCATGTGATCATTGTGTGATTGTTGTTTATTGTTCTATGGAATGTAAATTTAAATCGTGGGAAACATTTCATAAAATTGAATGTAAGATTTTACCACTTTTTTCAAGTATCATAGATGGTCAGCGTAAATTGTTATTTCTTGTTGTACGAATAACTATCTTGGCTGTACAAGAGTTTGGCGATGTTAGAAAACTTCTAGATGAGTTAAAAAAAGTAGACGAATGGGAAGGTATATTTACTGATATCTCTATTAAATATATTAATTTTAATTAATAGTTATAATTTTATTCTAATCATACATTTCATAATTACTTGTAAAAAGTATCTAGGTTGAGGATGAAATGTTACTTTTTATAAAATTATGAAACGTTTTATTTTTTTTTTTTTAATTGAGCAAATATTTTTTCATTTTTCTAATAAATATTTTTGTTGGTAATTGAATTTATGTGATGAGTAAATTTAAATTTCTAATATTTTTGGAAAAATATTTGAAGAAAATTGGAATGTTATACAACAAAATGATGACATGATGACATTTGCAAAAATGGTGCTGAAAATATTTGATATTGTCTTTAACAATGTAGGGAATGAGTAATTTTATTACTTTTGAAATTTATGATCAATTTTACTTTATTTCTTATTAACTATTTCCGTTCAACGTGTTTTTATTCATTTATAGCGGTTTTCAAATGATGTAAAATATGTCAATATTTTACCTACCTTCAGTTTATTGAATCATAGATGCATTCCTAATGCGAAAATTTTTTATAATTTGAAGGATGCACATTTAATTACATTATGCCCTATTAGAAAAGGAGAGCAGGTAATTTCCAATATGCAACATTATAATATTTAATTAAAAGGAAATGAAAATTAAGTAAAATTCTATTTTTATTTTATAGATTTTCATTAATTATTGTGAACCACCTTCTATACTTAAAAAACCTATTATAAGGGAGGAAATCTCTATTCCGATTCGTAATTGTAAATGTATTTCTTGCGAACAAAATTGGCGTGCTACGATTCGTGATACTGAACATGATCCAAATCAGGTATTATTTATTTTTTTTTGTGTTTTCTACATTATAAATAATTTTTTTATCAATTTAATTACAATAAATTATTTATTCGTTGTTAATAATTGTTGAAACATTATTATTTATTCAATAAATAACTAATAATGACAGAGTAATATTTTGATAATTGAAAATTTAAGAATTTTGTATTTTAACAATTATAATGTTTTTATTTCAACAGAATTTAAGTAACATGACCCAATTTTATGAGGAACTACAAACAGAAATGGATTCTAGAATTAAGCTTATGTCCTGTGAGAAACGTTCCATTGAGGATATAAAAAGTGTAAGACGTGCTTCAGAAAAAATTCACAGTTCCTTTGATTTTCCTTGCTTCCACTCAGATAAGATAAGAAAATTATTGGATAAAAAATTACAAGCTGGATATTTGGCTTGTATATTGAAGGAACATTTAACCATTTCATAATGATACTTTATTAGAAAAAAAAAAAAAAAAAAGTAAAATCTTATGTTAGTTACTATCCACGCGTTATATAAATACAACAAATTTTTTGGTTTGGTAGATTAATAAATTCGTTTTGTTAATAATTTTGATTCCGTTAATTTTCTTGTATTTCTAAGGGGAACCAGATTGAACTGCATTATATTTCATATTATACAAATTAAATAAATTGTTAATTTAACGCGTAATCGCAGTGTTCTGTAATTAGGGTACTTTAATTTATTTTCATTAAATAATTAAAAATGTTCTTTTTTTGTCCAAATTAAAAATTTGGAATGATAAGCCATCCTTTCGATATGGACAAAATTATATCAAATATACAAATTCAGTTTTTATAATGTAATGTTGTTTAACTTTTGTATATCATTTTTCTTTTCACTTTCCAAACTCACCTTAAAAATATAATGTATTGGTAGCCCTACGGGATACCAATATCTTTCACTTTTACAGTGAATAAAATATCCTACGCGACTCGAAGAGAAGCGGTTTCAGATTGGTAACCCTTCGCCTTTAGCTTGGATTACCAACTTAAAACCACTTTTTTCCACGTCGAATAATATACTATTCTATAGATATCAATATTCTCCCGGTGCGGAAGAATGGCCGTCTGATCATTATTTTACAAATTAATTGTTACTATTATTTTAAATTAAGAAGACACCAACTCCGTGACAGCAGACCTTGAGCATCACCTTAAGGGCAGGCTATCCTTGTTTACGATGTTTTCTCGTTTATCCCCAATAGAAATTGTAGGTGCACTAGTGCACTCCACAAATCACTATCATATATAAAACCCCAGGGTACTCGCCAGGTCGCCAGCAAAATCGACCGTTGGCTAGCCTGTCAAAACAATCGTGTAAAGTGATGTTTTTTTTTCCTTTTATTTTCTATTCGTCATAAATGTCAAATGACCACTTTTTCTCCCGAGGGGCGTGCTGACCACAGACGGTGTCGACTTGTAGGTTAATTAATGCCCGTTAAATATGCTCTAATTTACGAGGAAATATCGTACAATCATATAATTAATAAAGCGAGCTAACAAACGGAGAAGGAAATATATTACCCATAACAATTTATGGCAGTGAATTATCTATTATAACAGATACAACCAGATATGGGTGAGTTGTAGCGAATGTTATCAGTGCAAAATTGAACATTTATCGTGACCAATGATTTGGTTTATTTATGCTGATATTGTTGTTCTTTCATAGAAGATTCTGATAATCAGAAGTGGCAGCAACACTTGTCTCTACTTAGGGAGCAATACGTCAAACTCCACGCCTCACATTCCGACCTCCAAAACAAATATGCGGCACTCAATTCCAGTAATCAACAGTCTGGCTTCATTTACAAAATATTAAATGCTGTCGCTGGATTGTACCGTCAGAATGACTACAGGTACTTGGAGTGTTATATTAAAATAATATCGCATTAAGTATTGTCAGTGATTCGGCTGAGAATAATGAAATAAATATTTGCAAAAATGTATACGCGCCACCTTGATGGTAAATATTTTTGAGAGTGAATTTCCATTTAAATCTCCTTTGGTATATTATTTGATTACTTATTCTTGTAAGTTAATGATTAACAAACATTCATCTTTTTGATTGTTTAATAAACAAATTTTAACATTAACTAAATATACATATAACATTAATTTTATTTAGACACTTCAAACATATTGAAGATAAACTAATGAAAGAATTCTTTTCAGTGATTTGACAATAAGACTTCCAGATGAAGATGTTCCTGCGCATAAATTTGTATTGGCAGCAAGAAATGAAAACTGGTCTACTTTGTCGCATAAAAGTGTATTAGGTATTTATTTTAATGTAAAATTTCTTTCTTTGTCATTTTATTAATTCTGTAATTAATAAGATGGTGGACTTAATTCGTAAGAAAATACTAGTAGCATTTTGTAATTCTGTTTTGAGATAAAAAATACATTTGTAATTCCATGTACTGTATCTTCATCTATGATTAAATTCAAAATAATGATGTGGGATAAATTATGTTTACAGACTGGAGAGATTTGGATGGGAATGTTGGTTCCATTTTGCTAAAATGGATTTATACGGACACGATTCCCCAAAAACAATTAACTGTGCAATTATTAAAGGCTGCGTGCAATTTCCAACTGTCGGACTTAATTGAAAAATGCGAGGACTATTTGATCGGAACTGTAACTGTTCGAGATTGTGTTTTAATGTATACTATTTCGAAAGAGTTGGAAGTCGAAAAACTAAGGGACCACTGCAGTTCTTTGATATCTGCACACTGGGTATGCAGAATTTCATTACGCATTGCCAATCAAAGCGAAAATATAGTAGACAGAATTGATCTATTTTTATTATTTCACACTTCTCTTAAATAATTATCAAGTTTTTAATTAGTGGCTTCTGTACTTTTAATTTAAATGTAATTAGGAAAGTTAAGTTTATTATTTAAATCAACTTATTTAACTTGCATATCTTATTGGAATTGGTTACTTTAATAAATGAATAACTTTTTTTTTTCCAGGATGACTTATCAGGAGAAGATTTCAAAGAAATGCCTGGACCTTTACTCTATCAGCTATTGAAGTCGAAGAGCAAATTCCCTCTACATTCAGCAGTGAAACTTATGCGAGAAGATGTCGTATTTTTATACCTTGTTGAACACAATGCTGAGGTGAGCAGATTAACATTAATATATTAAATTATATTGACAATAGTTGAAACAAAACAAAAAAAAAAAAAAAAAACAAAGAAAAGCGAATGACAATCAGGCACGCTTATTGGAATACGGTTTTTTTTGCGAATTCTAAAGATATTTAATTGTTAAGTAAATTTTAATTCTCTTCCCCCTTTTATTAAGGGAAATAGAATATTAATCTCAATATTTTGTACTGTGAAATGTCCCTGATAAAGTGCAATACAAAAATATTGATTAATTAATTTCAATTAAATTTTATTAAAAGTAAATTAACATGTTAAATGTGTAACCAGGAATAGAACATAATAACTAACAATTAACATGACCATTCTCTTTTTATTTTACAAACACACAGCATTAATTAAGTATCGAAAAGTATCACATTACCCTTAACTATTTACAAAAATACATTCTGTACACTTATGCAAGTTATAAAATTATGTTTTTTTGGATAGAGCATTATTATTATACTCCTTGAATTAAAGCTCAGAGGACGGTGAACATAAACGTTTGAATGCAAATAAGTTCGATGAAGAATATTCCAAGTACAATTGTTCCGTACAAGTCCATAGAATTCATCACACTGGACTTGCCATTACACAGGTGGTACGAGCAGTAACAAAATTCCGAGGGACTGCTCGGCGAACCGTTGTCTTCTCCAAAGAAACAGCCGTGCTCATAGGCATTTTCGTTGACGCTGATTTCACTCTGCCATTTGTTTTTAGCATAATTGTAGGTCGACAATGTGTACTTTTGAGGTGCACAGCCTCGCTTCACTATCACCGAAGCTGTAATATTAATAATTAATTTGTTTAATTATTTTAATTACTATTTAATTACTTATTGATTAATCATCGGAGGTGGCTTTTAATTGACACGATAAAAATCTGTTGAATTAACAAGGATATTAAAGTATTCGTTAATTGATTGTAAGGTCTAATGTTTAATGCAAAAGCATATTTATTGAAGATACCAAGTTAAACAGTCATTATGTAATTTTAATTGAGAGTAAACGTTTGCCTTCAATATGGTTTATCAATGTAAACAACTTACTTTCGTTACGAACTTTGTAACGTGTCGTACGTTTCATACACATCGTCGAATAAGGACAAAACACCTGGAACTGAGACCCTTCATCAAAATGAGCGCATAATTGACTAGGATGTGTATTATTTTCCGACGTTCCCGGTAGAACGGAACATTGGTAACAATAAATACCACTGGAAATTCCTTCGACCGTAGAAAAATCTACAAGAATACAATTTTGCGTTTTACTTGCTTATGCTTTATTCGTATATTCCTTTACACCATTAATTTCAACAAATTTCTTCTCGATAATTAATGAGAATGCTTTCTTTTTCTCGTTTGTTTTCTCTGGCACCAAATAGATTATATCTTACTAGCAGACTCTATGCGTTTCATTTATAAAATAATTTATGAAGTTGTCGATAGATTTCAATTTTGATATAGAAATTTGTATCTTGTATAATTCCAAGTGTATTAATCTTGTTTAAAGTGTTTCAATCATTTGATGTTTGGCCCAGCCTTAATGAGATTGTTCAATTAATTGATTAATTAATTAAAAATATAACTAATTAAAAGTATTTCCAATAAAAATATGAAACATCAAATTAAATTAATTAAAAATAATAATGTTTATTAACATCTAAATGAGATAAAAATGTATGTAAATACAAAACAAAAAGAAAGTTTGTTTATATCTTGCTTTTTGAAAAAGTTCCATTTTTCAGTACCATCATTATAAACATTTTACACCATCTAATACTGTTTTGAAAATTTATTATAATTACAGTTCATCATTAATTTCCAAAAAAATATAAAATTGTTCAATTCCCTTTTTTCCTAGTAAAATTTTACATGGATCCAAATTTTATCAACCACAATCGAAACCATTTCATCAACATTTGTCACATTATTCTGGCCAAACATTTATGACAACCTTGAACATGGTAAATTTCCACGATACAAATAATGACAGAAACTAAACGTCCGTCAAGAAACTCACACGTCGAGACCAGAAGGAGCCCGAAAACACTTGTCGTCATCATATTTACAACTCGACTGTACTTTTAGCGTGACGATGATAAATTGTCATCGCTGATGGATCCGTTATCAACTTCCTTTCTCAACGACCAGCGGCATGTCGCGAGGCCTACTATTTACAAATCAACAAAGCCCTGGCAGGAGACGAATTTGTCCGCTACCAAAAGAAGAACAGCGCACGAGTTGCACATCACAGGGATTAAAGATAGGTGCAATGTTAAAGCGATAACTTGGACTGGTTCAGGGGGGGGAGCTGGTTGGCGCGTGACGATTCCCCCGGTATCGATTGAGCGTTGGCGTGATGAAAATGTCGCGCACTTGACCCGCTTTGTCGAAAGCGAAACGATAATAAGGATACCAAGGTGGGACTTGTGTCGGATGGTGATCGGCGCTTGCCAGACTGTGCAAGACGCCCGACGACGTCTGATCGGGGATCAAGTGCGTGACGCCGTGACATGACACGCCACGTCATCTCCCCTTCCCCTTCCCCGAAAGGGTCCCCCTTTCGCGTTCCAATGCTGAGCCGAGATTTTCACATTGGAGCGCCGCCTCGGACTTTTGTGTCCTATTTTTATCCGCTCTCCATAGCAATTATGAATAGAGTCCGCTCGATTTGGCAACATTTTTATTGCATACATTTGCATACTGGAGCACAAATTCTCCACACTTTTCATTGTTTTATTAACTTTGTTATTTAAACTAAATAAGTTAAAGAAAGCATTTTTATTGTATTTAACTGAAAGGGATAGGAAACTCTTCTTAATTATTTTATCTTAAATGTTATTTTTTAAATAACACTAATAGCGAGAAATATTCCAAAAATATTCCTATGTTTGGCTTCAGAAATATTCCTGTAGCCGGTCATTAGAATATTTCCTTGGTACATTCAGAATATTATCAGAATTGTAAAATAAAATTAAAATTATCTTTTGCGACGTATGCATGTTCGTTTCACTGTAGGAGGAAGTGATTCATTAAATAACATCTTTTGTATTTGCATACAAGTAATTAAATTTCGAACAATGATCGTCGTTGGTAATATTATTGCATTAGCGGAGTGAAATTCTTAATGTAAATGAAGTATCATTGACAAGCAATTTCAATGGAAATGTTATATAAAAGGAGTTAATGTGAAAAGATATTTTATTTTACGTAATAAGAGGCAAAAATGTTTTCGTATATTGTACGCAAAACTGATAGCAGAAATGTATACGCTGGTTCGGAATGTCATTTGAATTCTCGAAGAGAGAGGGACAGAAACTGTTTTCCCAGATTGTTGTTGCGATATATTACCACTCGGTATTGGCACCCGTGAGTCATCGATGTACCAAGTGGTGACTATTTATCGTTCATAACGACAAAAGATTATTTAATTATTATGAGGAGGACGAACGGAAGGCGTAAAAACTTATCGAATCCTGAATGGGATGACGAGCAAAACAGTTTTGCGAATGATGAAAATTTATATTTATATTTTTCTGATCTAAAAGTACATTCACTTTTATATACCGAGGAACCTTTATTTTTTTATAAGATTTATATAATTATAATGTTAATTTTCGTCATTGGATTTCACAACTGTTTGCGCATTAATAATATTATTGATAAGAAGATGAAATATTATACGCTTATTATAAAGTTTCTTAGAATAAGAATTCAGCATTATACCAGTTATGAAATATGTTAAGAATCTAATGATTCATCATATACATTATTTATTATTCTTTTCGTGCATTTATCCGTTGATTAAAAAGAAATTAATTTTTAATAAGTTTAAAATTTTAAATTCTGACATCTTAAATAACAAAACCTGTATGTAATGTTATAATTTTGTATTTAATTGTTTTCAGTTATTGAATGCAGTAAATGCTATCGACCAAAAAGGAGAAACTGCCCTGGAGGTCGCTTTAAGAACCCGCCAGCCTTCCCTGGCCCGCACTCTAGTAGAACACCGTGCAGATCTGAATGCTAAAGATGACCGTGGTCTTACACTTTTGCAATCTGCTATAATGAAAGGCGACTCATATTCAGCTGAATTTATCGTTGAACAGTTGGAAAATGGAAGTAAAATACAAAAGTTGTCAGAACCAGTCAATCTGGTTGTTAATTCTTCATCTGCTAAAGAACTAGAAGACATCGAAGGTTGCACCGCGCTGCATCTAGTGGCAAAACATCATACTCAAGATATGATGGCAGTAGCAGCCCGACTGCTTAAGACTGGTTGCAATCCTAATTTGCAGGATCGTAGAGGACGGTAATATTTTTTTCTTTCACTTTTATCTTTAACTTTCCATCTTTATCTATTATATATTTATTGTCTTATATACACAACCTAAGTCATTTTATACTACTCTAATCGATTAATATTATTTAACTTTTTTAAATAGAGTATAAATTTCATTTCAGGACAGCTCTTCACAGCTGTATTTCCGAGCAGAATGAGAGCTTTTTAGATCTCCTTTTGGACTGCGAAAATATCAATTTGGATTTAAAAACCAAAGATGGCCACACCGCGTTCTGTTTCGCACTTCAAGCAAAACCTTTTAATAATATTTTTGCAAAGAAATTGCTTGATCGTGGAACGAACGCAAATCCAAGTTACGATGGTACCGGGGATACGTTATTGTTGACTCTTGCTAGAGAAGGTCGAGAAGATGCAGTCCTGTTTGTTGTTGAAAATACAAATAGTAATTTGAATATGGTAGGTAACTTGGTATATGTTAATTTATTTTTGTCACACTCGCACGATAAATAAAATATTTAAATAATTTATAAGTAAGAATGGACGAGTATTCTGTTTTATTGTACGGTTCGTGTCACGTTGAAAATTATTTGTAAATTAAAGGTGAACTCGGATGGATACAATGCGCTACACGAGGCTTGCAAGTCTGGCTTGGAAAGACTGACTCGGGCACTTTTGAAAGCTGGCTTACCCACCAATATACTGACATCCGAAGGACAAGCGCCAATTCATTATGCTATTGAAAATTTCAATCTGCAAGTGGTGAACGCCTTACTCGAGGCGACGGACTCAGAACTGCAATTGAACCTCGAGGACAAAGACGGAGAAACACCTTTGAGTTTAGCTATTAAAGCGCCGTTAAATAAAGGCCGAGAGATATTAACGGTGCTAATTAAAGCAGGAGCGGATATAAACCGGCGCAATGACAAAGGTTTAACGCTGTTGCACCAAGCAATTTTGAGGGAAGATTCCGCGACGGCTGTGTTCCTTTTGGAAAATGGCGTGGATATGAACGCCAAGTAAGATGATTATAATTGTTTCAATTAATATATCAACCGTCATATGTTTAATATTATCGAGTGACAAATTTGTGTGCTTTTAGAACAGCGGAAGGTGAAACGCCATTACAACTTTGTGTGCATTGTCGTTTGGGCGAAGTCGTGGAAACTCTTTGTAGACGTGGAGTAGATACATCCATTGGTTGTCCACTTTGGGATGCCTTAGATTCAGATCAAGAGGATACAGCATCGACTTTAGTGGCACATGGAGCGGATACGGATTGCTGGGGACCAGGTCCTGATGGATGCGAACAAACATTACTTCATCGAGCTATCGATGAAAATAAAGAAGAAATAGCGCAGTTTCTTATACGAAGGTATGCTATTTGAACCACAGCACTTGAGTTACATTTGAGTAGTGTAGGATCAGTTTTGAACAATTTTCTAACATTTTATCAAGTTCTAACATTATTTTGAATGTCGACTGTAACTCCTTAAGCTGGGTTACATTTCACTCGAAACATAAATTCACTTATAAAATTTGTTCTGCAGTGGCTGCGATTTAAATGCTCCACGAAGACCGGGTCCAGGTGGAACCGGTGGAGAAGAGGCTCGCGATCTTTGCACTCCGTTGCACCTTTGTTGTCAGTGGGGTCTGGAACAAGTGGTGCAAACTCTGGTGGAACACGGCGCAAATGTAAATGCCCGTGATGCCGAAGGAAAATCACCGATCCACATCGCCATTCAAAATCAGCATTTCCTTATCATTTCATTATTGCTGTGCCATCCGAATATTGACCTATCGCTGCGCGATAAAAAAGGATTGAGTCCATTTGCAACGGCTTTGACCGTTAGAAATAACAAGGCTGCTCAGGCCATTCTGGAAAAACTGCCAACTGCCGCGGAACAGTTCGACAATAAAGGAAGAAATTTCCTGCACATGGCTATACAGAAGAACGACATGGAGAACATCCTATTTTTGTTGTCAATTCAGGTATGGGTTTAAGATTTCGCCGAGACTAAAGAGTAAATTGAGACGAGCATTTTTAAATATGCTAATATTCTAGGTGAACGTTAATTCACGAGTACAAGACGTCACGCAAACACCTCCACTTCATCTAGCGGCGGTGACGGGAAACGAGACTTTAGTGAGAAGTTTATTGTTGGCTGGTGCTCATATAAATGATACAGACGCGCACAGAAATACTGCGTTACACGCGGCTGCAAAGGCTGGACATGCTTTAGTTGTTTCGGCATTATTGCAGGTTAATAAATGTTACAGTACTTTGTATATATATGAATGCAGTGATACACTAATAATATATCTTCGCCGTCGGTAATGTCAGAGATAAATTGTTCAAAAAAAAAACTGTATATATAACACTTATACAAAATTGCTTTTATACAAAACATTTATAGAAGTAATTATTTATTTAATAATCCTTTGATTGCAGAATAATATCAATTTCGATGCGGTTAATGCAGATGGGGATAATGCTTTGCACGTTGCAGCCAGGGAAGGTCATGTTGCCGTTGTGAGGGCGTTATTAACAGAGTGTACTTTGGACGCCGAAACGGTCAATCTGAAAGGGAGAAATCCATTACACGAACTAGCACGGTGCGGACGTGACAATGCTGCGACTATTTGTGAATTGTTTTTGGAATGTATGCCGCAGTATCCTCTGAACAATCCTGGTAACAATTTCTTTTGCATATTAAGGTGATGCAGTAAGTCTGCTACCACGGAGTTAGTGTTTTTGTAATTATTATTCTGTAAATGCTGATTTGATGCTTGCAATTGATTCAGCATATTTTTTAGACATGGGAAAATTGTATTCAATTAAAAAGTCTGAATTTTTAAATCAATTTTAAGCAAATTTAGGGACCGCGTTTTTTTAACACCTAAAAAACGCGGTCCCTAAATTTGCTTGAAACTAATGATAAAAATTCAGTTACATCATTGTTAAATAATCTCCCAGATTGAGAAAATGTGCTGAATCAA
>JABFPN010000379.1:0-50026 GCA_022817305.1 Leptoteleia sp. ZL-2020 | reverse complement strand
GTCATTAACACACAATCAATATTAGTTCATTATTTGCCAATTATACACGAAGAGAACACGCATTGTAACCAAGAAGAATAAAACTATCTTAAACCCAACCTAAGAATAATTCAATAATCCCTCGTAATATAAATCGGTGGCAACTCAACCACCCAATCAACAATCCCCCATTACAATGGATATATGTTTCATTTTTACAAGGGTAATATGAATTAATAATAATAATAATAATAATATACTAATACTAACTGCCAATGTAAAGTGTAAATGCAAATTTAAATTTTACCATTTGATGCGACACCGGAGCGCGAGCCCTTTTTTTGCCATTCCCCTCTCCCCCTTCTTTTTGCACCCCGTCATTGCCATTATCCCGTCCAAATAACTCGTTATTAGCTCGTTCGTTAAAAAACGCCAAGCTGCTATTTCGCGGGCAGAAAAAAAAAATGACAGCGAAACTGCTCGTAAAATTTTTACGCGGCCCTTCGTTGGATACTTTCACGTTCTTCGAGTATCCGATAATTAGAGTGGAACGATGGAATATTAATGTCAGTGTTTAGTGAGTGTCATTGTTCTTCCTAATTGCGGCTCACGGCTATGCCTGTCAACGGGAACAATGATTGCGAACTATCCGGTCCGGATCATTGCGTTGAAAAATGAACTCGCAGGAGGAAAAACGTTTCCCTAATGGGGGGAGATTCAACAAACGCCGCTGCTTGCGCAAACTTCGCGTCCAACTTAGAAGTAAATGAGACGTAAACGAAACTGAGCGCGGATTTTATGTCGTTTTGCCGAAGAAACGGGTTTGAATTTAATTATATTTTAATGGACTGGACGTCGGCTTCGCTTTTACCGTGACTTTGTTTTATTGTCCGTTGGGGTCTCGGGCGAGTCGCAAAGACGTTTGTTTCAATTGGTGATAAAGAGATTGCTTTAAGTGAATTTAAAGCGGCAGAACGGTTCTACCCTCTATCTTACGTCATCCCCCAGTTCTGATGTCACACTGAGAGAAAAATTTTTGTAAAAATTGTAATCTTTTTTTGTAATTTGAGGACACAGTGGATAAACCCAAAAAGTTACAGTCAAAAATTATAAAATGTGGTCATAAAACACGTAAATATTATGATTTTTCACTTTATTTTTACAAATGTTTGAATACATTCTACATTTTTTAATTGTACTTTTTGCAACCTTGTCCATCATGTCCTTAAATTACAACGGAAAATTACAATTTTTTAAAATTTTTTCTCTCAGTGCACATTACGCACAGTGTTGTGTTAATTTCATGATTACTCATGTATAAGTTCGATTTAGACGGAAATTGATCTCAAACGAAAGAACTCGACGAGTACTTAAAGTCTGCCTAATTTCATCATTTTAATCCAATTACAGGGGGCGCTTGTAAATTTTTAAATGTTAAGAATAGGATAATTGTAAGGAATTTATCCGTAGATTACAGTTAAGTACAATAATAGCTAGTGATTATTTATTTATTTCTTTTTTTTTTTTTTTTGCAAAGGCCTTTATTATAACTTGTTAAACATAACAGGCTTAGACGCAGCAAGACGACACGCGAACTTTGGCTCGAGCTTTTTCGTTGCCGCGAAAATTCTCGCGCGATATCGCGCTTGGTAAATATTTATTACATATAAAATAATCCCGCGGAATCCCGCGGTAAATGTAAAACTTGAGCCGTAAATATAAAATATCACTCTAATAAACGTATAAATAAAAGCGGCGCAATAAATTTCGCGACGTTTTATTTAACTTTCGTTATTCGATTGCGGACATAATAAATCACGGCAACATTACCGTATTTCGTGGCATTTTTTTAACGGCCACCGTGCGTTTTTCCTATTTCTTCCTCGTGCACTTACCCCGGACCGTTACGTGTCAAAGTATCAAATGCCGCCATTACGCATCTATTTATGACGTGATAAACGTAGTTTACAACAAATTATTTGTCCCTCGTACAGTGAGGCATTCGAAATAATTTGAGAAATAACTGACATTTTTTTGCGGGTTGAAAACGCGATTACGCACTGAAATACGTAGTTTCGGATTGCCGACTCAATCCGCGCGGAAATGTCGGAACGTTCGCGGGACAAAAATATGAAACCTGCGCAATCGCATTTGACTATGCCTGCGTGTTTTATCCCGACGCCTAGGTGTAAATTAATTTGGTATGAAACGCGCGTAATATCAACATAGCTTTATACAAATTGCACTTTTTGTCGGTAAATTATTATAATGGTGAAATAAACTGAAAGGCTTTTGATTCGGGCGAAATTTATGTGCGGTTTCAAAATACTTGCCATTCTTTTTTTTTTTTTTTTCTGAAATCCTATTCTGCGCTGCAAACCGCAGCTGTTTTTCCAGTTAATTCAATTATTGCGACATTCGCTTGTAATTGTTGTAGGTGTCATATTTAATTGTTCGTTTTGTCGAGGTGATTGCTAGAATTTCGCGCAATAAAAGAATGTATTATTCAACGGGATTTTGCAAAGTAATTATTTAAAAATCACAAAATTCGCTAACACTTTACATTTGATCATATACACTGAAAAAAAAATATAGGATTTATAACTAAGATCGTTTGGTTAAAGAGATTTAGTTAAAAGAACAAATACATTTAGTTACAGTAAATAAAAAACATATTCTGACCAACATATTCTGATCAATTTTCACGATTACTACATTGAAAAAAATATTTAAATTATGGTTAATAATTTTTTTTGTTAGCTCATCATTTTTTTCAACATTTATCTCAGTCGCTAAAAATAATACGAAAAATAAAGCGAAAGGACATCGCGCTTATTACCCGAATGATAAAGCCAAAAGAGACATGCAAATTAACGAACCACGCTTCGTGTATAATGCGATTTCGTATAAAACTACCGTATCGAACACTTTTGCAACGACACAATGTATCCGCTGGAAACATTGTGTCCACTGGGATTCAATGACATTTTTTCTTATGCAAATGTTTTATGTAAATCGGCGCATTTCTTTCGCCCCGTCGATATTAGTAATAAGATAAGAGGCCACTCGGTGGAAAGGGAAACCGCGAAAAGTTCAGGTTCTTCCATCTGGCAAAACTGGCTGCGCAATGTAACATAAAGAAAGCGACTTAACCCGCGCCCCGGAGTGTTGCCTTCGAACGCATTATTCTAATTATTCTGGTTTACCGCAATAATTTTTTTCGCCGGCGAAAAATATCATATAATGCCCCGGTACGCTCGTAATTATTCAAATATATTGTGATAGGAGGGAAAAAAGTTGACGATAATTTACGGCTGAAAAAGTGAGAAGTCGAGGAAGAATCTGGCGGGGCAAAGGGGGGCGGGAGGGACGAGGCACTATGGGAACCTTGGGTGGCACTTGCAGGCCACTGAGCTCATACTCATATCAACGCGGTGACCGCTGAATCTCATAAAATCTCACCTGGCGAATGCGTTTCGCAAGGCGCGCGGTAGTCAAACCCAACACTGTAATTTCCCTTTCGTTGCCAGCTACAGCTGATCGTATACGTTTGCGTATGATCCTGCTTATAAAATGTGAGACTTGCATGGGCGTGTTGAGTTGGTCGCGCAAATACACACACACTTGCGTACACATAAACGTGCTGATAAGGGAAAAAGAAAATGGCAAATAGTTCCTAGTAAAAATGAAATTGGGCATGCCTACCCATGAAGGAAATTGATATAAGTTGCCATATGTGTTTTGAGAAACATATATACCGATATGTATGAGACCAATATATATATATATGCCACCTATATAAAAATTTTTTATGCATGGTTTTAAATCAGGCCCTTCGGTGGCTTTGGCTTGGCTTGACCGATTGCAGTTAACCCAGATGGGACCATATCTGTACCGGACCAAATAATCTAATCCGGCAATGATTGGGGATACAACTCCGGGTATTGGTCTGGTCCCAATCAGGATGCCACATTAGAAATAGCCACAATAGTATCCATGCCAGGGCCCCGCCAAATTTTTGGTCCAATGTCGATCTAGTCGGGCCCCGATCGTGAATCTTGGATGCCTGGCCGGGACCATATTTCAGCCCGGTTTCAATTTTTACCTAGGGGTGTCTCGGAGTCTGTAATCTCCGCCTTAACCGCGCGCGAATTTAATTACCACGTGGGGACGACCTTTACGCGAGCATTTATATACTGTGCATGATTGAAGGTTCCGAGGGAAGACCAAGGGAGAATGATGCTGGGGGATAAAAGTTATACGATTAAATTGTTGCAAGCCGGATTGGCCGGGTAATTATTTGGTTGTTCAATTATTGGTGTTTGCTCTTCGAGTTAGGAGGAAGTTGTTCGTTCGGCCGTTGTATACCGTGGACAGATTTAAGGGGGGTGATTTTCGAACATTCATCTTAATTTTTGAATGGTATTTTATTATACCGGGTGATTCGTTTAACTCGACAAAGCAGAATATCTCGGAAAAAACGCGTCGTATTTCCTGTATTTTTAAGTAAAGTAATAACATATTTTCACTATTTTATTCCTTTTGAAAGTCGCTGTTACCTTCAAAATAATTCAAGTTCATTCAAATTACATTGCATTGTCTTCATGGACCATAACGTTACGTTCATTGATGTTATGACCGTGAAGAATATTGTTTTCGGAGATTATCTGATACAAGGTAGTATTTTCTTATAACAGACAATTTTTATGAGATATCAAAATCGGTATGCTCTGGCAATAAAATTGCATTTTAATTAATTTTTATATTCACGATAGTCTAAAAACATCGACTGTCCCTCTTTCTGACCATATAAAGTAAGTACATTGTTTATTAAAGATTATGATTTTTTGAAGGTAAAACATCTTATAAGTAACTTACATAACACAATTCGATATAAAGTATTTATTTTCATCTCTTATTTGGTTCATGTATTGTAACTGCATTCAACTTTCTCGGTAAAAAATTTGTGCATAAAGAGTGAATAAGAGATATAATAAATTTCTTGAGTTTCCTAATTAGGGGGGATAATATACATTTTGACTTTATTATAAGTATACGTTTACTTTTCGAGTAAATGGTTTCAATAAGATACGAAATTCAGTGCCAAACAAATACCTTTTTCAGTTAAAGAATTGTTCGTAAATAAAACTTCTATCTATATTATTAACATTAATTACATATTCATATAATTTATTTTCACCGGTTATAATCTATAATAATTTGATATAAACTATTATAACGTTATAACATGTTTGTAACCTTAAAGAATTTGACAGAAGATACGAAAACGGGTTTTAACTTTCTTCAGTTTGTTGCTACTCGTTATACTTTGTTAAAACTTGTTAAGATTATTTCGACTAAATTTTAATTAAATTGAGATTTCATTCAAGTTAGATAAGATATAACTGGACCAAACCAGTTGAAACTACTTTAAATACATCATAAGTAGTTACAACTTGTTACAACTGTAAGGTAACGAGTTCTTTAACTTTGAAACTGAACGATTCGAAAATTCAAGTCAATAATTAGCGAAATAATCTCGGCTATTAATTATTCTTATTAATCTGAAATGTACCCCGGTACTTTATCTAGAATGCGACAGTCCTATTATTATTCAACATTTTTCGCGGCGAAATAATCGTCGTCGAGTACGATCGCGCAGGCATTTCAATGCTTTCCAAGATCAAAAGTCATTTTTCTCTCTCATTACGCGCGCGGACAAAAATTTACGACCAATTTATCACTCGGGAACTCGAAACCGGAGTAATTCAATATCGCCGCGGAGACGCGACGCGTATCATTTGCCGAGACAACAGCTTTTGACAAAATTTATTTCAGTCATCTCGGTGATGTAAATATGGCGCGGATAAAAGTGTTGCAGGTAATCGGATATCGTAGGTACTTTTAACATCGCCTATAAATAGTCGAAGGTATTTATTGTGGTGGCTTGATGAATGTCAGCGATTTTACTGGCATCGTATTTTACCATTTGAAGTGTGTGGCTCGAGTTCATTCCCGCGATTTTTCCTCAATTCATTATTGGCATTTCGGAATGAACGCGCCGCAATCAGCGCGTTAAATAGCTTCGCCAGTCATGAAAAAAAATTTATATAGGTAGCCATATACATGGCATACATATAGCACATATGTGCCTCAAATACGTGGCATATATGTGGCAAATATGTTGCTCATATATGTGGCATATACGTAGCTCATGTACATGGCATTTCTGTGGCTCATATGTATGGCATATACGTGGTATATATTTCGACATATATGCAGTCATATATGTTTCCGAAAACACATATGCAAACATATATGCCACCTATATAAAATTTTTTCATGGGCAATGAACACTCTTCGCCGGCATATATGGACACTAACTTTGTATCGATGTTTTTTGTCTCCTCGGGCGACCGCAGGAACCTTCTCACCACCGCCAATGCAAATGTACTCTTGTATAACAGCTTTTGTCGGCGGGCACGAGAAAGTAAAAATGCATTATTTTTGAGCACGCGTGTTCGGCTATTTTCTGTTTTATTTTTTGCGATCACGAAAGAACCTTATGAAACGTTTCGTGAGTTTCGTCAGACAGAAACGGAACGTGCAATTTCGCGTATAAAATAAACGCTCGTTCATTACTTTGACTTGGCTTAAATTAAGACTCAGCAGTTTGGCGGATTGTTTTAATTAGCATCAAGACGAGTAGCCGACAATCGGACGTTTTCATATAAAATAAGAATATTAATTGAATATAATTCCCACGGCAGTCAAATGCATGAATAATCCGTTAGATTAAAATTTATTTCATTATCGGTTATGATTTTAAATATTGTTTTATAGCGCGATAAAACTTTTTACTCAAGGATAGGTCAGTGACTGCTTTAAATAGATTGCATTTACTTGTCGTTTGAAGGTAGACATGAGTTATAATAAGTGCAACCGTTTTTAAATATGCAATAAAATATTACAATTATAATAGTGTGCAAGATTTTTTTTTTTACAATTTTATACCTTTAATGTCAAGCTTTATAACATTTTTTATTGCATTCACTGAAATAAAAAATAGTACACTTAATATAAGAAGACAATCCTTTAAATGTAGTTGTCCTTAATTTAAAACTACTTGTGATAATCTCAACATGATTTCGTTTAAGCCGATGTTCGTCATTTGTTTAATAAACTACCCAATCAATCAAGCGGAAATGAATTGTCATAACAAGTTCCATGTTGAAATGGGGGTTGATAATATATCAGTTCAATCAAGGACATCTTGGCACAGAAGTTGGATATTATTTATATTAATAACTCCTTTTCCAAACTAGATTTTTTTTAACAAATTATAAGCACTATCGGTCAAAAAAAAAAATAGCTTGCGAAAATAAGAGAAGTCATTGACTGTCATACTATAAAGGTATGCACATTTAGGACTGTTACAAAATATCAGACGTCCTCGACACAGACAAACAGTGGATTTAAAGTCGTAAACGATTACAGGTAGTTTGAACTCGACCCGCATGCACATGTATGTACATGCATGGTCAGATGCGACGCGCGCTCGGTGCATCATCGGTTGCTTAATACGAAAGTAGCGCGCCGACCGGCGCAACGCGTAGTCCAGAGAAATTGAACGTTTAATATTTATGAACAACCCGAGAGAGGAACGAGGTGAACCTCATGTGTTCAGCTGCGCTCTTGCACTCTCGATTTCTATGAAAGCAAAACCCCCCTCCCACCCTCCCACCCTTTTTATGAGTGCGCCGATAGCTAACGATTTTGCGGATTCTTTGTCGGGGTCCCTCGGCCGACCGTCTTTTTTTTCTTTCTTTTTACTCGTCATCCCGCTCTTAAACATTTCAAAATGTTAACTAACATCGATATTTTATATTTGCAACTTTTATTCCGACGTATCATTCAAGGCTCAGCTCGACGCAAAAACGTGTTATTTATTGACCCGTTGCGAATTATTTTTTAAACTTCGATGGTATACAAGGTGTCCCAAAATAGGTATCAAATGATTTTCCGATTTAACCCCGATGTAATGTGGTGAAAAAGGTTACGAAAAGAAGACGATGTTTCAATTATTGTAAATATGTGAACGAAATGAATATAATTTAAAGAATAAACACAAAATAAGTCAATAAATGGGGTAAAAAATGGGTAACGAACTTTTCTCTCCGAGTAATTTATAAATACTTTATATATGTATTGAATATGTTAAAAATTAAATGTTTTTTATTTTTGTTCTTTTCAAAACGTCGTAATATTTTATTTCCAATTTAAGGACCCTGTTAGAACAATAATTAATTTGACAAAAGCTTTATACCTGTTTTGTGACACCCTGTACAAACGTGGTTCTCGAGGACACACAAGGAATGTGACAAATTGGCCTGCTTTTCGTGACACATGTTTGTTTTGTAATTATACTTTACATTAAAATCTTAGCCACTTGTATTTTTATGGAAGCATTTCACGATAAGAGGTGTCCACTTGTAAAGAGTCGATTTTACACCCATAAATAGTTCTCTCTGAAGTTGATGGTTATAATTCATACATAAAGATAAAATTTATATATAAAATTAATATTATATCTTATTATAATATATTTATTTTTTTTTGTTTTTGATACGCGAAGTACATTTAACTATTGAAATAATGCAATAAATAAAATATGGACAAAGAAAATTAGAAACATATTAACCGACAATTATAATTATTATAACAAATAATTATATTTGTTAAGAACTCATAATTTATTGTACATGATATCCGATTAAATTGTTCCATTATAACCGAAATAAAAAGCTTGTAAATTTATTAATAAGATTTATAGATTTGTTCTTTCTTAACATTAGTTAAAATTAATTTTTTGTTCCAATTCATAAAGTATCTTGTTTAAAACTGATCGCGGGTTAATGCGAAATTTCGCAAACAAACGCAGAATGCAAAGCGATTTAATACTGAATTCACTTTCTCTCTTTAATTTTGCTCGCTGAATTATTTTAGATGTTACAAAGTTGAGCTCTAAGCAGTACACAGCTCGTTGCATTAGAAGTCTACCGAAATCGACGTCATACCGGATGAATTTCTAACGAGCGTAACGGTACATTGTAATGATTGGTAATCCTCGGTTCTTTTTTTTTATGCCGGAGCACGAAAATATGAGTCAAGCTATGGTACCGCGTCGAGTCTTGTTGAAACTCAGCGTCGACTTTGCGCAGGGAAAACTGGTATTACTTGTTTGGAATCGTGCGATCGTACTTAAATTAGAAAAGTGTAACTCATTTGAATTGCGATTTTTT
Source organism: Leptoteleia sp. ZL-2020 (assembly GCA_022817305.1). Classification (NCBI taxonomy): domain Eukaryota; kingdom Metazoa; phylum Arthropoda; class Insecta; order Hymenoptera; family Scelionidae; genus Leptoteleia; species Leptoteleia sp. ZL-2020. The sequence goes on along the minus strand of JABFPN010000379.1, from coordinate 40,745 downwards.
TTGAACCGCAAACGAACACGATTTAATAAGAGGTTTACTGGGGTGAAGTGTAATCATTGCAATCAAGTGACAAAAATAAATGATCGATGATTATTTCGCATTGGGCGAAATTTAAAAGTACCATTTTTTTAAGTCAACGAAGAACAACTTATAAATATATGATTTATAATCTTAAAGCGACGAAAAATTTGCGAATTTTTTTTTAAATATATTTGTAAGTAAAATAATGTATTTTTCATTTCCAATTTTTTGTTTTGACATTTAATACATTAATTACTAATGAAGAAAAAAAATTTCTAAAGAAGTCACCTTGCCTTTATATTGCTGTATTGTTTGGCTGCATATTTTATTTCTCTTGCTGGCGTCATAATGTTTTACTTAGTTGAAAGAAAATGACCGAGAAATATTTATTACATGATTGTAAAATGAGTAAGAGTGTTGAGAATTAAAACAAAGGAAACAAAAGTAAGTGTTTGAGTTGAATGTTACCAAGGTAAGCAAAACGGTTTGCCTTTGATAAATCTACTGTACTTCGTAGATGTGATAAATTGATCTGAGAAAGTATTTATCGATAACTGTGCAAAACAAATACTTCTTCGAGATAGGAAATGGGTTGTTTAATTTAATTAAAGCAAATCTATTAGTCAAGGTTACTCTTTTGTGTAAAAGTGAGCAGAATAGGTGCGAAGTGATTCTCATAAAGAATATATTGATATGGCAATGTATTCTAATTAAAATATGTTACAAGAACAGTTAAATGATTATTGTTTTATTTATGATTCGTGTATTATAATATCACTAATGTACTATAATATCACTAATTAACATCGAAAAAGTTATTACATTAACATTTAATTAATGTCAAGTGCTACATTTGTAAGAATTTTTAGATATCTATAATAGATTGCATGATATTTAACAATTCTTACATTGATTTTTTTTCTTTCAAAAATTTTAAAGCATATTTGACTTGTACTTTTCTACATGGGTGCAACGTAAATGCAAAAATCTCCACGAAGAATACTCGTTAAGCATTTACGCAAATGCAATTACGAAACCTTAATTAAATCGTCTTTGCAAAAAGTTACCAGGAAACGAGCCTTAAAACTGATTGCAATTACGTAAACAGCCAAACTCGTTTTTTCTTTATTTCTCGTACCACTCGGATTCGCGTTCGATCCGTCACAATGTCGGAACTGCGAGGAAAAATGCGTCGATAAAACGGTCGATTACACATCGCGTACCACGGTTTGTTTGCGTAACAAATAAGCCGGAAGTCCACGTTTTCGCGGCGCATTTTTGGCGGATCGTCGCCGCTAATGACGCGTTCGACACGGATACGCATAACTTATCCGCGCGCACGTGTCGCAACATGTGTAAAGTGGTCCGTATCAGCGGTACGATGCGGAGTTTAATTGTAAAAGCCATTCTGTATTGATCGGCCACGATTGCACGCTCTTTTGACCACAAGACTCGCCGGGCACGCGGAACGAACTCCGCGCCGCGATATGAAACATTATGAGGGTGTTAACGTTTCTACAAATATCAGCCGCACTTTCTTACGCCGGTATTTCCCCCGAGTGATCGCTATGAAAATAGTCTAATTATGACAGTCTGTCTTTTTTATTTCATACTTCTTTATTTGCTTGTAATTAACTTTCCTTTTCGTTTTTTCATTGTCAAGTATTTTTTGAAATATTCAATTTTATTAACATATTATTTTATTTGGAGTAAAAGCAGTCTGGTCATAAAGCATATTTGGTAATTTTTTTATTATACTTTATGGAATTTTGAGAGTAAATTTCTTACATCCAAGATTTAAAACATTTAAACATTTAGTATTGCGTTATGCATATTGTGTACGAATCGCTGGTAAAACTAGTTGGCTTGTCCCCGAACAAGTAGTGACACGAAATTTGAATTGGGTTTTATAATTGCTGAATTGATTCAAGTTAATCGTTCATGTTGTTCTTATCAACGCAGCAATAATTCAACGACAATATTACGTTAGCTGGTCTGCGAATTCAGAACAAGATATTATCAACTTCTGGGTGGGATAAAATAATAATCCTAATTGTTACGTAAATGTAAAAGTAAATTCTTATAATGAAAAAAAATCTGCGTAACAAATTAAATTACAACTTTTTTTACTTCAATATTAAATTGTTATTTTTTAAGTATTCAATTACTGGTAAGACCAGTCTTGAAATATTGGAACTTTTACGTTTGTTTACGACTGGAAAAATTAAATTACGTCAACAAAAAGTTGGAATTTTATTGTGAAGATTATTATTTAAATAATTAATTTAAAACTGTTATAGCAAATATTAAAATTTTGACAAAAAATAGAAATGAATAAAAACAAAGGTAAAATAAGAATGATGGGCCATTGAGGCTTTCGTATAACCTTTTCAAATGTCAAAAGGCTTCTAGAGTTCAAAAATAAATTGATTTCACTTTTTAATAGTGGAATCAATAAAAATAGTTAACCTTCATATAATAGTGGATAGTAATGATAAAACGTCGATTGAATTAAAAAGAAAAGAACTTTTTTTTAAACTATCTTCTACCTCTGAACACTCGCGTGCCATTACATGGTGGAACGTTAATGAACGTATCTCCTCATCAGAATCATTCCTTCCGCTTGTGGAACCATTCAGTGTATTTACACGTATCCTCTTTCTCGTATCGAACTTTACGAGTACATCTATTCTCCGTTCCGTAATAAAGCCCCGCGTAGGCTAATTTTCTTACGTCTGCCCGGTGGCGGTTTGTGTAATGATCCGTACAAATGTACAGCTATTAGGTCCCCGAAGCATTTGATTAAGCTATTATGTATTTTATAAAATAAGTATCTCAATTTCATTTACAATCGAGAAATAATCAAATACTTTTATTGCTTTGAAGGTTGCTGTGATTTAGGATAAGTCCAAGTCGAGAGAACAAGGGGGATATTATAATGTATGGATGAGATTTATAGTTTTAAGGAAGCATGAAAGTTGCTTTTGGTTCGTAGAAAGTTGATGCGCTTTTTTCACCAGCCAAATTACGGTGGTTGGTTCGTTTCAATCAGACAGTGCGTATTAAAGACGGAAAAAATTAAGCGACTTATTTATTGTCCAAGGTATATCTTTCTTATCACGAAACTCCTAGTTGTGTGAGATTTCCACTCAATGACCACTTTCGGGTTTTTTTTAAAAAAAAAGTAAATCTTATCAGATTTGTTGTTAAATTATCATTAAAAATCAGAAAGGCATTTTCATAATTATTGAGCTCTACTTTAATTATTTATTTTTGTGCAGTTGCCTACAATTTGTAAACTGTTGGATAATACAAATCAGCTTTAGAAACTCGGCGTAATTTTAGAATTCAGTGTCTTTAAGAGAAAAGTTATTTTATTATCTTAACTGTAGTCGGCTATTTTTTGAATTAAAAATGTCCGCTTTATTATTCATATGGTAATAATTTCACGTGAAGTGCACAATTAGAAAGTCTGCGATTGTATTTCACAAAACAGGTTTTTGTACATCGTAAATAAATGGGAGCAAATAAAAATAATTGAAAGACATTTTATTGCAATATTGCTCTGCCTTTGTTAACTGGCAAATGTTCAAACTGTCATCCTTTGGCTGCATGCAAACTCCGAAGAATTCATTGTACAAACATATTTAGGAAATTTAAGAGATAGTGTAAACTTCTAAGTAGTTACCCATGTTTTTAAAAGTAAGACAGTGTAAACTCCTAAGTAATTAAACATGTTTATGAAAACGAGATAGTATAAAAACTCTAAGTGTTTTATATATAATATAAATAATTTTAAATTATATATATATATTACATACGACGTATTTCATTATATATAATATAATATTATATATATGGAAAGAGGAATATTCCTATTTCTAAAACCTGAGATCTGAGTTTCTGATAAACTGAATATCTTTTCATAATATCCATCGACATGCCAAAATTAGTAAACATTTTATAAAAAAATCATTTTTTTTCTCTCAGTATAATATTTACAATAAATTGCTTTATTTAATGCAATTTTTTCTGCACGAAAATGTTTTCGTCCGCAATATATAGGTTGAAGAATAAGATCGGCTATACTTAGAAAGCAGTAAAATTTCCCATATTCACACATACTTGTCGACACACGGGAAACCTATACTCAATTTTACAATTAACCCGAGGAATGTCGCAAATGAACTTTCATCCACTTTCTCCGCCTTCAAATGCAACTCCACGGCGACTGATTAGACTTTGCCACTTTATAAAACATTCTTCCCCCCCCACCCCCTCCTTCTCTCTCTCTCTCTCCGTCTCTTTCCCAAAGAGATCACAATCGACGTCCGCAGATAACGGGCAATTTTGCGGGACGCTTGTCAGTCACGCAATATCGTCGCAAAAATCGCTCGACCGTGTCCCAAGCTCATTTACATGCACGCACGTATGAGATCGCGAGCGCGCGCGCGCCTCTCGCATGTACTTTGCATCGGGGTTTTAAATTCCGTCGCCGCGTACACGAGATTTAAATCAATCACCGTAATTAACGCGCGCTTCGTAACCGCTACGGTTGGGATTAGAAGACGCGCGTATCGCGCACCGATGATCTTCCTCGTTTCAACGCGATGTCAAACGTTTACGATGCCGAAGACCCAGATACGACGTCGATGCCTCGCGTTGATACAAACCGACGGATATTTACGGCCGAACGTAAGCGGACGCCGCAAAGACGCGCCGTTCCCCTCGCTCGATCCAATAAGTCGCGAATTTATAATTTCATTTTGTTGCGCTGCGTCTGGTATGATTGTTTTATGGATGCGCGTCGCTGACTGGTTGTCAAGGTGAAGCTGACGGAATAATTGCATTAGGAGTTTGATTCTCGATAAGGTCGCTTTGGACGCAACTATGCGCGGCGCGGCAATTTTCGTGTTGAGATCGCGATCGTAAAAAGGCGGGGTGGAATGATGGGCCACGAGATGTGTACGAGTACGAGGTAGTTTCGTTTAGATCGAAGATTTTCGGGGTGGCTTCTGATGGCCGGCTTGATGGCTTCTTGCGAACACCAACGATCGAACGGTCTCGGGACGGTTTGTCGGACGTTCGATAAAATCTAAGGAGTTGCGATAATTAATGGTTAATAAAACTGGTTTCGAGTTGCACCGTTTTAATTGATTGAACTCTGACGTCTCTGGGGGGAATTCGTTTTTATGGATCCGAAACGTCGAACAGAAGTTGAACAGTGGCCAAGTAGAAAAGTCGATGGTCTGTTAATCTTGACAATCTTGACAAACATGCGAAGCTTCAGCCAGTATTGGCGAACCATTTTCGGTGGTCAGGTTTGGTTCAATGTTGGACCAACCTGTTGCAAAATTTCAGTCAAAGCTGAATTCCAGTTGAATAGGCTTTCTGTTGAAATTGATCTCAAATTTGATCCAGAGTAGATTAGTGTTTTGTCACAGAGATGAACCTATATTGGCAGCCAAACGACGGCCAATCTTTACTAACACTAGTAAAAATTGGCCGGGCGGTAACTAGGCAGATAATGGTGGCCTAGAAGGGCAACGTCACCTTCCCAGGTCCCCGATTGGCCAACCATTATATGCTCGGTTAACGCCCGGTCAAAGTTTTATCCGTTAGTATATTTTTGTAGCTGAATTTCTCGATTAAATATTTTGAACGTGTATTTACGTTACGTGCATGTTTATAACTAACGGTCGAAATATTTATTTATTTCTCTTACGTCGACTATGCAAAATTATTTGTGTACTCTGATATACACGGAATATTTCAGATTTTTGTACCGCATTCATTCAGACATTAATGTTGTATAACGTTAACGTGACCCTGATTGACCTTTTGTGTTGATCTTTCGAAGGTTAAGAATATTCTTCGGTAATGGATCGATGCATTTTAAACATTAAAATCTATTATTTAACTTCAATAGATAGATATTTGAAATAAATAAAATTTTAGAATACATTTCCTTATTATTCATTTAAATCATACTTATGATATAATGTAAACAAATCGAAATTCGCAGTTTTTTATTGACAAAAAGTACAATGTCATTTGAACTTGGAACTTGACCAATTTACATTACAAATAATTTATATCGCTATTAATACGCGTGCTGTTAATACATATTTGAAATATGTAAATATCTACTTAATTTAATACGAATTTAATGATCGAATAATTTCATCAGTCTAATATCAAATATTAAAATTTTGATACATTCGTTTTATATGACTTTTAAAACGACGAATAGAATTAATAACGTCATAAACGATTTTTTCTACACATTATGGTGAACTTTGTGGAAAACATAAATGAACCGATAGAATATATAGCTTTTTGTTTGATTACCGCAAGGTATTTTAAAATTTTAAATAACTCATTCTTTAATGTTTGTATGTAACGGATATTTAGTAACGTAAAAATAAAACTTTTTCAATTTATCTTCTTTTATCATTTTTCACATTTTATCGTACATATGTTATTTGTTTTATTTTATATAATCCACAATCATATGGAATTTGTCTACATTCTTTTCTCTCTCTCTCTCTTTTAGATTGATATAAAAAACCGTAGAGAATTATATGAATATTTCAACCCATTATAACATAATACACTGAGAAAAATGTATCAGAAAAAGTTACTGTTTTTTAAAAATAAACAAAGTGTTTTTAAATATTATATTTATATATGAAACAGAAATTTTTACTGAAATACGGATATACATCCGAAACACAATTAAAAACAGTAATGTTTTATGTCATATTTTTCTCAGTGTACTTTCCTTTCCGAATCACCCTATACAACGCAGGAACATTTGTCCCATACACGTAACACGCACGCAACATACAACTTTACCCTTCCTTAACTAAATTGCTTCACGCGTGAATACTCGAGGAAAAATGATCATTCACAATCAGTGGCGAATTTTTCTCGACATTACGCGAATGTAAAAAAAAAAAAAAAAAGGAGCCATCAGCTCGCGTAGAACCTAAATCATAATTAACATCGTCGCAGTTTAAAGCGCGGTATCTATGATACATCGTTAATAGTGACAGTATCATTATTTATCTCGTGTCGGACGCCCCGCGGTCGCGGACGTAACATCGCCGATATTCCGGGGCTACCAGGACGCCCTGATTGATTCGAGATTCCGCGGTCCCGTGTACCACGTACGACGAGTTACGAATCGTCAAGGGAAATGTATTGCGACATTCTCAGACGCTGTTATATACCCATCCGCGACGCCTATGTCCCGTTCCGCAACGAGTCCACGAAACACACACCGGCCGGCCGGTTACGTGCCAATTACCCTCTGTTCCACATCTTCTTCCTTATTCAAAGACTACCTCGGCTTACACGGCCGCTCGCATCGGGGTGATACATCCTTTGACGGAGATAACTTATCGAGCGTACCTGTGATTGAAAATTGGACAGTAATGAGACGTACAAAGCCGAACACATATATCAGGGAAAACGACTCTGGGAAAAATTATCCCATTCAATCCGACCGGGATGCCCCCTCCTCCCTCCCCTACCTCCCCCTCGCGCGCCGTCCCGCTCTTTCCCCCGTGTCCATTTTTCAGCTCAACTGTATCGACTCGCCGTTGCCGCGGCTTTGCGGTGACTTTTTAACCGCCGCCAAGTGTCGCGCACTCCAGGCTGAAAAAAGTTTCACCTTTACGGATATCGGTTAATTTAATTGATTAGCGTTAAACGACTTCATTATTTAAGGGAGCCGCGAGAATTTTTTTGTCAATTGTTTTGCATCTTTTTTTTTTTATTGTGCAGGTTCTTCGTACGGATGGGGGATGTCTTTAATGTAATTAAATTTTTTATTAATAATAGATTTGTGACTTTTCTACAAATAAGAAGAAAGAGGGTAAGAGAATTAACTGACAAATATGATGGTATAATTATTTTGAAGAAGTTTTATTGATGTTGTATCAAAAACAAATTGTATATTCGAGAAATAGTAATCTCTCTGATAATTCGAATATGTCACGGAGAATTCGATAAAAAATTAATTAATATATTTTGTGTATTAGTTAATATATTTTATGTATTGATATTATCAATTTGTAATTATACATTTGTGTATATTATCAGTGCTCAACAAAGGCTGTATCAATAATTGCTGCAAAAAATACACTTTTTATTAATTTTCATTAATTTTTGGGTGATGGATTTCTAATTAGTATTATTAAAAAATTGTGTTTCAGCTAATAATTAAATTTAAATCAGTTTATTTTAAGTGCGATTTCATTAATTAATTAGAAGTTCATCAATCTCTGTTGATTTAGAAATTTTAAATAAATTAATTAAAAAACACTTAATTTATAAATAATTCCAGTTACCAGTATCTGCGAATAACTGATTATGTGAAAATATAAATAAAAATGTATCGAAGTCCAACGAGAAGTTAATTAAAACACTTATTATTATATACTAGCAAATACAATAACATTATGAACTTATGATTTCAATAAATGATTTCAATAACAACTAAATTAAACATAATTACACCTTTGTTTTGACATGAAAATAATAGTTTTTTTACCTCAATGTTTTTATTACATTGCTGAGAGAAAAAAGTGTTTGATTATACTTCATATTAGCAGAACGATTGTGCAACGAATAAATCAAATTATTTAATATTAAATAACAAATTAAAATGATGATATTCGATACAAAAAAGTCCTACGTAATCTTTTTATCATATTTGTTCAAGAAAAAAAGAGATGTAATGTTAGAAAACCCTGATTACACTTGTTTACATTAATTTTGTTTGTATAAATTTTATAAGATAAAATATGCAGCTAGATCAAAAATTCAGGTCACACTCAATAGCGGATTTTGTGACACAAAGATTGTACGTTTTACGCTTAGTTCATCACAAATCACACGAAAGGATTGAAGATACAAACTTTTCTCACCGCAGACGTAACAGGTCCCAACTATTTGTCTTGAAAAGAATGGCTAATCATTATTCTTTTCCCAGGAAGAAAAGTAAGAGTTTGGAAACGATTCATTGATAAACAACGGGTTTGAGCAGAAGGTGTGACGCAACCCAAATTTATGACACCGTCTCGAATACTAAATGAACAGTCGTGTTTTTGGGATTTGAATAGCCTAAACGAGAATTGAGAAGCCTTTGCGCTTGTTTTGTACCTGAGTTCGCGGGTATCCTCGGCCGTAACTTTATTGGCCAGCTGGTCGGTCGTTGACTTCAGGAAGTTTGTAGCTAGGACCGGTTTGTTTGGCGAGCGACGACATTTTTCTCGAATCGAGGTACAATTATAACAGAAAATTCGACACAAAAAATTTACTCTGCCGCAATTCAGTTTTGATCGTATTCAAATAAATATGAAATATCAATACTTTTCTAAAGGTTCTTATGAGTTTACATTAAATAATGTACTTTATATCTTATATGTGGTATTTTATATATAGTATTTTGATAGCTTTTACATTTTGTATTCTTTTTTGTATAATAAATGTTATTATACTTTAGGCATATCTGCAAACATAAAATATTACAATACTTGCTGAGAAAATCTGAGAATCTTTGCAAACTACTCGGGAAAACTGAAATTTCACTGAAAAGAAATATCCCTATGTGAAAATATACATTGTTATTCTTTAATGTTTCTTTAATACTCCAAAAAGAATGCGTTGAAATAGTTTTTTTTTTAATACTTAAATGTGCACTAGATTATTACAGAACAGCTTTACTATTACCCAACCGTCTTTAATCACTCAAATAAACATTTATTCCTCTCCACTTAAGTAACATTTTCTCACAACAAACACTTTTGTTACAAATTACGCAAGACGCGGAAACTCGGATTCCACATCCGCTCGGTCGTTCATTGCAACAATTCAACTTTTTTCCCCGGCAATCTAATGGACACTTCCCGATTGAAAAATTTGAGGATTTCGACACCGCGAACCGCCGATTTTGCTCGAATAATTCGATGGTGTTCGTTAAAATGCTCGGCATTGTTCGCAATGGTAACAGCCATTACCCCGTAAAATAGTGCATTCATCGACCATCATAAAAGCTTATCTCACCGCGCCACATGAGAAACATTACGCGACTACGAACCAGGAAACGTTTCGGAATCATGAGAATGCGGTCCTGCCTATTATTTGTAAAGGAGGGAAAAAAAGTTCGCCGGCGTTCCTTGTAATCAATCCGCGGCACTTAGCCGGAGAGAATCCGCGAAAAGAAGAGCGCTTGGGAAATTTCGACGAGCCTGGACGGATCATCACCTCGTTCAATCTAGATCGCGCGGCCACTTTTTCCCCGCGCGTTTTCTAAGGCGCCGCTATGAGGAAAACCATTCAGACGCGCGTGGGGTTTTCGTTATAGTAGATAGAAGCTGTAACATTTAGCTTGATTAACAAATTTCGTAATTAGCTGGCATGATTATTAGCTTTGCGGGAACAGGCTCGGTGTTATGATACACGCACTGAGAAAAAAGTTGTATTTAAAACTACCATACCTTCTGGCGTTGGAAGGTCCCGTAAAAAAATTCTATAGGTGGCATATATGCTTGCATATATGGCGGTCTATATAAATTTTGTTTCATGAGATATTGTTTATAGTGTCTGCTATTTTACCATACAATTGCAGTAACATTTTATGTATAATATGTTAAAGTTTATATTCAGTATGATTATAATTACTATACATCGTGGCAACTTTACAAGATCGTATTAAAATTTTTATTATACCATATAAAAAATATTATTATGTTGGTACAGTAATTGTTCAAGTTTCGTTATGTTAATTTATAAGTATATTGAATTTATAAAATCTATAAAGTGATATTTTATTATATTTTTTACATAATTATTTGCTTGTGATATTAATAATACTAAAAACTTTTTTCCTCAAGGTTTGTTTATCATAAATCAACAGAATCACCTTAATACTCGTAATCACTCTTCTTTTCTTTGAACTGTTTCACGCATGCGTAGAACGTAAATATTACAGTTTTTAACGTGGAAAGTTATTTGCAGCTGGTTACGGCCATTACATAACAAATTAAAGTGAATTCTTGCGTGTCTTTGAAATATCTTCTTAATCTGAGTGGTATAAAAAGTGGTTTGACGTAAACAGATAAGTCATTGCCAACGTCAATTACATTTATCCCTGATTAATTACCAGAAACAATAACTGGCTCGGAATAAAAGTGGAATTATCAACAAATTCTTATAGAAAATATAATTTTTTTTTTTAAACGAGTTAACCTGTATTTAGAATCTTTAAATACAATTGACTTTGTAAATTAAACATTTGAAGTATCCAACAATTTCTCTTGAACTTCTTTTATAAAAAATTAATCTATAGAAATTTTAATATTATAACTGCATGGATTTATAAATATAACATATTTTTACGTTAATTTTATTAAATAAAATCACAAGGAAATAATTTAGGTAACGTGAAATTTTGTGAAATCTTTTTAAAAAGTGAAACATATGGTCTGAGAAAAAGAGTGTCTGATGAAAACTGGGCTTAATCTACATAAATCTTAAATAGTTGACTTATATCAAATATGATAAAATTTATAAAATACGTAGATCTGTTCAGGTCTGACCATAAACGTCTTAACTCTCCTTTTTTTGATTAAACATTTAAACGTCGACTTGACGTAAATTGAATGCAAAACGTGGCTATTGTCAAATTTTCACGAAAATTTTGACCATTCTACGCTCCAGTGTTATAATTTCATTGCGAATCGGCATCGACGTTGTAATTGCAAATTTTTGTTTACGGTCGGAGCGCAGCTCATCTCGCAGGTATATGGTCGAGCGGGCCCTGACGGACGTCGGATAAAGACGTCCTGCTTTGAACGTGGAACGAGTGTAGGTAATTTGCTCGGCTTGCTAGACCGCTTGTTTTGCGGGCAAAGGAAGAGAAAAATACGCGCGCGGGAAAGAGGAAACGTCGGACGGAGGAAGCGGGGAATGTCGAGTGGTGCCGTTCGTGTGGTTGGCCGTTGTCGACAGAAGTTCGTCGATTAACCCTCCAAGTGTCAGGCCTCCTTTTGCTTATTTTATCCAAGCTATGCATGCGAATCATTTCAACGTCAACGTTCCGATCTGCTTTCATTGTGGCAATCCTTCAATATTGTTGAGCGCGCAAACTGTCCGTGAAATAATTTTATATAGGAGGTTTATATGCAGGAATATATGCCGCATATATACCATATATACGCCACATATATGCCTGCATATATTCCACATATATGACAACCTATATAAATTTTTTTTCATGGGTGTTATTATTATTTTAATTGCTTTATAAGCACTACAAAGCGATTGACTTTATTGACGTGAAGAAAAAGATGGCCGATTCGTTTTTCAACCGTGCTGCGATGCAAATGATTTGCCGTATAAATTTTCATTCGTCGACCTGGAGACGCTCAGAAACAGGACGCTCTTAAACGGGAAAAAAGTGGCCGACTGGCCATGGATATACATAAATGGATAACTATGTACGATTACGTATAATCATTTATGACAGTGCTCGATTATTTATGGCCGTATGTAAATATTTATCATTTTGCGCAATTACTCATGCTGATATATTTAGAGCGAAATAAAGCGGAGATCGGAGTTGGGAAATTAAGATATTACGGAGTGTTTCTTGGTGACCGTACCGTCGATGGTACAAGTAGAGTCAAGTTTCTACAGGTTTGAGAAAATAAATACCGCGGAATGAATAAGTCGATGGAATGAAATAGATGTTGGGGATAATGTAATGGGGCTGAAATTTTGTTCGCCAAAGAAGATATAATTACATAAGTCAAATAATTGTTGTGTTATTTGTTTTAAATTTATTTCAAATACTAAATATGGTAACTTTTGAGCAATTGTATTACCAACTCAAATTCGAATTTAGTTCTCAAATATCTACCATACATGACTATATATGAATTAAGAAAAAACATGTATGTCCATGTATAGCCAAATATGTATCAAGAGAATATAATATATATGTCCATATATATTTCACTTTTACTAAGGATTATATTCCCAGATTAAATTCCATTGCTATTTGAGAAGCCTAAATTCACACGACCCCGGAACAAAGCGCCGATGAAAGTGATAAGCAGCCATCGGGCGGAATCAATGTCGATAAAATCTGTATCGTGTATTATTAAACGCACTCACGCGCAAACGTTCCCTTTTTTTCTTTCCTTCCTCTTTTTTCGCGTCATAAACCATAGACCTTTGACAACCCCTGGTACACACGCGGGTTCTCGTTTTACTAGTTCCACGTCCGCGTCTTTCGAAACGTGGAATCGCGTCTATTGTTACCGACGTTTACTGTCATTTATTAAGCGTTCACGCGTGGGACGAAATGAATTCGGTGCCTCTCATATATCAACGCGCGCGATCTCCTTTCGTGTGTCAATAATTTTTCTCGGCGACGGCTCTTGGGTAACGATTCTTTATGCGCTCGCCAATGGCGCGCCAATGGAAAACCGATCCGGCATAGAGCGGCGCAAAAAAAAAAAAATAAAGAAAAAAGAAAAGAAAAACACCGCTACGCGATATAAATAAAAGCGATTATCACCGGGAACCAGTTGGAAATTAATTACTTTTACGCACGTTGCAGCAATTACAATCGGCTTTCGTATCGCGGCCCGATGACGCTTACTTGGAAAGTTCTTCAATGCGCTCGTGACACGCATGGTTGCATGAACGATTTGTGCGATATGTCATTCTGTACCTAAACTTTATCGCCGGCTTTATTCCGCGTCGGTAATAATTAAACGCTTTGCGTTTCGGCTGTTGCGGGATACCTCGAATGGTTTCGCGTCTTAGCTGGCAGTTAATCTTGCGCTTTATTGAAATAATCGAACGGCGCCGAGTGAAACACATTTTCCATGCAATATTATCGTTTGATTAGCTTCTTACTTATCCGACTGTGCGACGATTAATTATACCCGCGCATTTTCGCCAAATCACTTTTCATTCAGAAAAGTAATGTTGAATTGGTACCAAAAAAAATTTATATAGGTTTGCCATATATGTTAACATGTATGCAGGCAAATAGGTGACATATATTGACAAGATACTTGTAATAATTAGATGTGTTTAATAAATAATTCACCAGCCCATATATGCATATGCCGGCATATATGTTTCTGAATACATACATGCCACCTATATAAAATTTTTTCATTGGTATGGACTTGGAAATTCGTTTGACTCATTTAATGAATGAATTTGCTTTAAATTATATCAGACCGAATGTTTTGGGGTTGGAAAATGAAGATAATCGAATTTGAATATAGACACAAGAGGGCGAAAGCGAACGTTTTCAAATCTTCCCGATCTGAAATCGGTTTTTGATACTTAGAAAGTTGATGTAGAAAGGCAATATGGAAATATAGAAAATGTTGGCGTGATCTGATAAGAATTTCAGTTCGATCGAGCTTGTTCAAATTTGAATTTAAATTTGCTGATAGAAAGTGTGTTTTCACGTACCAATTTAACAAATTGAAATCATTTTGGAAGCAGGATCTGATTAGACTTAAGGGAGTATTCAGACTGATTAATATTAATATTAGGTCTTTGTGTCCTTTGTTAGAAGAAAGTAAATTGTGGCAGACATACTTTAGTTCACGTTTATTTGCAAAAAGTACTTTACAACATCGCAGTGTAAGGAAAGTTAGAAACTAATTAGTCTTAAAGGAATATTTCGAGATGGCTAATATTTAAATTTATACCTCCATATCTATGTTCAAAATTCGATCGATCGAATAGAAAACGTTACATCGAACTTACAAGTGCATTAAACACATTTTCCTCATATTATTTTCGACTTTGTACGACTCGCTAATTCTTTCGAGATACAACGGATAGTTGAGAAACATCGTCGACTGGTGTGCAGCGGGGTTGGACATCCCGTTTATAAATGGAGCATAAAGGTCCATAGCGTAAAGAGTTACCGATGTTAGATACGCGACAGTTAACGGATAAAAATCGTGCCTAGTTTGAAGACAGAGCGGTCGTTACCCAGGCTAAGTGCTTTGTCTTCGCGGATGGAATAAGTGCTTCGTATTTACCGTACGATGCGCCAACAGCAAGATAGGACACGATGCTTAGCCGCTACTTGCCACGAATACTGCAATTTCGCCAAACATTATCACAAGTGTTGTACATTAAAAATGTATTAAGCCGTTTGATGTAAGATAGCGCCTAACCATCAATCTAATGTACAAGGCGAAATCCCCTCGTCAGACGTGGAAGTGTGAGCAACGAATAAAACACACGATTGATCTGATTTAATTGAAGATAGTTTAGAATTAAATTGAATGGAAAATTGATATTGCTCATTTCATAGCCATATATTTCACTTCATTTTCATCGACGTAAGGAAAAATACACGTATGAAAGTATGTCAAAATAAAATTGCATAAAAAGAATAGGAATTCTACCCATAAAAAAAATATTATATAGGAACTGGATTGTTTTCAATGCTTTTTTGTATATTTAGTCCCGATGTCAGTGGAATGCCGAAAAGTTCCTTTAATATGTACTTCATAGGTATTTTAATATGAAAATACATGTTTTCTCAGTATACAAAAATGAAAAGGGTTTCTCGTCTGCGACGAATAAGTTTGCGTTAATGCATGTAAATTTCATTTTGACACGATCTTTTTGTGAAATGACAGAGGGAGTCAGAGGAACATTACAAGGACGCGGTGCACGCAGTTGCCAACCATCGTACGGTACGTCCGACCTTGTCCAACGGCGATTTCACTTATTCGCCGGCAAAAACGGCGCGCTCGTCAAATAATACAATCGGGGATCGTTAACGCGCAGAAAAAGTTCGGGCCCCTTTGTTCCATTTTACGTTCGATTTTGGCGGGGCGAAAGGTCGGCAAGCGGGTCGCTCGCTTGCGAAAACGCCGGCCGACCTCCTTGCAACTAGGCGCTTTTCGAATTAGATCCGTATCGTACCGTCATTTGACTTGCGATCTGCTCGGCAATGAATAATTTACCAGTTCGTTGAATATCGCGCTCGATTAACCCGAGGTCCCGCGCGAGAGTTATTACAAAGTCAATCGTACCCGATAGACATCGGAAATCACTGGCTTCGCGCTTGTCCCGTAATTGTCCCGGTGCGCATGATGAACTTATTACGATCGTTAGCGGCAGATTAAAACACTCGACGTTAATAAAGACTTATCGGCGACAAATTGTGCCGTTAAGTCGAGTTATTGGGTTGGGCTTAATTGAAATTATTCAGTTGGGAAATTGTGCCGCGTACAATTCCGACATTCAGATACTTCATGGAAGCGTACGTTGAATGCTCCACGTGTTGTATATAATAATTTGTTGCTATAAAAATTTTAATGTCCCTGATAAGTAGTTGAAATTCAATGTAAAAGCAACCGTCAATTAGAGCATTCGAATAATATTCATTAATAAAATTGACAAATTACCATTAGTCATTTATTTTGAACACAAAAATTATAAATACCATAGTAAATATGAAACATATATGGTCTATATATGGTCCATATATGTTTCAATAATTTCATGTAAGGAAATAAAAAATTCATTATTTTTTATTTAATTAATTTTTTATGCCTCCCTAATTTTTTGTCGTTCTTTAAGATCCAAGAGTATCTTTGCTTTGGAAAAATGTTTCTTCCAATTATGCGAAACATATAGATAAAATATTTCTTACTAAATGGGGATTAATATTCAATGATTTATTGATCATGATAGTAATTGACTTCTTAATGTTTAAGGAAGCCAAAACGGTAGTAAGGAAAGAGGCATTTCTTGCTGGATAAGTGTTTCGCCTTATGGAGAAAGTGTTCTTTTAATTTGTATTAATGGAGTTATTGTAGTGATTTGAAATAGTGTATAAATTGAGTTTAGATACAGTTATTGGCCTAACAGTTATGCGTAATTATTATTCGAATACTTTTTCCGGTCCGTAATAAGTTGTTATATTGGAATTCATTTGTACCTAACAATAATTTATAATGCTTAAGTAAGAAATTCTAATTTAACAAATGCTTCAACTACGATTACAGACAAAAAAAATTGTATCCAGTTTGGAATTGCATGTAACACAAGAAAGTTCTTGAGTTCAGTTATATATTTTAATGCGATTAATTTTCATGTTGTTCCGGCTTTTTCTCTCATTCTTAGAAATATTCCAATGCAATTTTATTGACTTTTATTATCATTATATTGATGAAGACTATATTAATTGCAAAGCTTTATTTTAGTGGCATATAATTTTTTCCTTTTTTTTTTTAATTTAGTTATCAGTTCCGTAATACTCATCAAAATTATTCGAATATTAAATATTTCAATTTCATAAATTTAAATTTTATTAACGTTTATATATTGCGATAAAGTAAAAATAAATTATCAGACAAATTACCCAGTAAATTATTACATAACATTTAACAATCTGCCACTCCAAATTAAATAAGCAATCTTTCCAATGTCACGTTTTTTCCCGCGCCGAATAAAAAGCCATGATTTAATTGAAAATTTCATCTATTATAAATATAATTTACGACGCATGTAATAACCGAACATTAACTTGATACAAAAAGAATGTTACCATGAAAGAAAACGAGAGAGAAAAAATTGTACTTAAGATTGTGGAAAATTTTAATGAGCCCATTTCATACGTGACGCCCGGCCAGTACAAGTGATTTATTTTCACCGGGATTTTTTTTGCCATTGATTAATTTTTAATTAGAAACGAAAACTACCCAAGACAGCAGCTCCGATCGCCGCGTTTAGCTTAACCGAATGATAACACAAATTAGGTCATTAATTCCGAAATGACTTAATAAACGAACGGCAAGAACGGCGTTTAATGAGCTTTAAGTTCATTTAGCGCGCTAAACGTCATTTATATAATCGGAAACCTCGTAAATCTGAGACGCATAAGAAGCGATGGTTTTATTCAACTGAACTTTATGGGCGCCGTGCAAACGCCGCCCGATGCGGTGAGCGTTATTGTGTGAGATAACAGTCGGCTAAAATACACTTTCACATTCCGCCGTGCTGTGCTTGCAGGAAGCTATTTGCCGGCGGTCTTTATTGCCGAAGTTTAATTGTAAGGGCGACACCCGACAAATCCGTATTTGGATCTCGCGTCGCTGCATTTGTCAAGGATCCGTGCGCCCACTCCTTCGTTCATGTAACGCCGCGAGAATCGACTTGAAAAAATGGGAAGGAAAAAGGAGTAGAAAAAAAGAAAAGAAAATGCTGCCACCTTTCAAAGGTTGTGCAAATAAAATATAAATAATTACGCGAATGTGAAATTATTTCACGATTTTTATCTAACATCGTTGCAACACCGTTTAAAATGCATTTTATGAAAGAGTTATGGCACGATCGGGCTAAACATATTCTTAGATTTTCCGAACTCGTTTCGCGCACCTTATGTAAAAGGTGGTTATTCAGATTCAAGACCAAACCGTATTATGTCCCTGGTAATAATGAAAATTATATGGTCCATATATGTTAGAGCAATATCATTTAAGGAAATAAAAAATTCATATGTTTCATTTTTACTAAGGATCATCCTGCATGTACATCTATAACACATGTATAGATCTACATCTGTAACCCATCTATAAATATACGTCCATAACCCATCTATAGATATGCCTTCTTAACTTTATTTGTTGGAGCCCTTTATAGTTTACTGTACGCGGTTACTTCTTTCTCAGCGAAGAAGTGTCATTTGAATTGCATAATGTCAAGGCAGCTATCTCTCTAAACGAGTCTGCCAGAGTTAATATTCATAATTCAAATGTTAATGTCAGCTTATGTCTCTTTTTAACATCGATTACACCATTTGTACGTAAGATAAAAAAATAAGATAGAAAAGAAAAAGGGAAAAAGGACGTTGGCATTCAGCTGATGTGCGTGCGACTGTGAAAAATGCCGCACGTGGAATGTTTAATAATATGTTAAATCATTCGTAGCGACTTATAACACTTTGCACTCGCGTTGCTCTTATCGGGTAGCAACACTTTTTGCAATCGTGCACTACGGTAGCCTGTGCGTAGGCGTCGATGTATTCATTAATTCTAATACCTTTCCACGCGGTTTTGTTTTACGATACGGCGAAGTAGAAAAATTGATTTTTATTAATCTTCTATATTAATGTAAATTGCGCTTTAAAAGATTATTAATTAGAGATAATTATTTCATTATACATCCCGCAGCAAGACATTTTACTGATTGCGAAAAGCAGTCGCGAACACGGAAAGCATTTTCTTATTCTATCCCCGTTTGATTCAAATTCATTTTATAAACTTTTCTGCTTTATTAGCGTCAATAATATTTTTGTTTGTCGTTTTGTTTTTAATTTAAATGAATCTTTTTCCTTAATTTTACGTAGAATAAAAAATTAAAAATTAATATTAATTACAATGTACTTTAATCAGATATTCACTAAATAATAACACTAGAAAATATTTATAGTGTAAAAAAATTTAATTATATATGTGTATTTACTTTTTTTTATCTTTAAATTTATAATTGATTATCAGTCTGCTTTTTAAATAGATTTACTTTCAACCCAAGTGCATTAACTGTTTGTTTGATCGTTTCGTAAAATAAATTAAACACGTTATCTGTCATCGAATGATGAACTCATCTTTTGATTTTTCTACCTAACTGTTTAACACGACTACTATTTCACACTTACCTTGTGTTATAAATCGAGACAGTAATCACCGTAGACAATCTACGGTTCACGAAGCAGTCACGCACTCGCATATCACCTTGGATCCGAAGCAGTGGAGTTGCACAGTATTTATCCTTTTGCTAAATGCAACGAAACTTGAACTGCTGTGTTTTCTGAAAAAAAAAAAAGAATTTCTTTAATGTATCGCATACAAATCTTATTATATTAAATATTAAATTGTCATTTTAGTGTTTGTTTGCAGGAACATTGTAAAGAGCAATATATGCATATTTACAGACCGTCAATTAGTAAATGCCATGTCATTTCTAAATATGAAATTTGAATTGAGTTAATAAAAATTCATATTTCATTTTATAATGCTGCACTACTATAAGAAACCGTTACTTTTAAAAATGATCCTAATTTCTATCTCTGAATAAAATTGTAGAATTGAATAAAACTGGAAGAGGATTCTGAAGAATTCTGAAACTTTTCTATATATTTTGCAGACTTGTGCAAAGAAATGTTCAGTTTTCAAACATAATTTTCCAAAGTTCCGTTTTCACAAGGAAACTTTTATTATTTACACAATAAATAATAATAAGGAACAAGAATTTATAAAAACAATCCAACGCTAACTATCATTTTCTGAACTTAATATCCCAAGTCGATCACGCGCAGGCAATTTTGTTCCATTCCTGCGTAAAGCAGATCAGATCTTTCTTAAATATTATAAGCTAGTGTTTTCCTTATGAGATCGACGCACGCATTCTCGAACGCTTCCGTAATGTAATGCCTTTTTTCTATCGCGCAAATTTCTCAGGTGGAAATTTTTTGACGGCTTAGTGGAGAAGGAAAAAAAAATTTAATCTGCGCGATACAAAAGTACAGATAAAAAAAAAGGACGAGATTTTACTGCGATGAAATTCCGCCTTTCAATTTCGCGCTAGAAAAACGTAATAAAAGGGAAACCGAAGGAACGAAAGCGAATGAAAGAACCACTTTGGATTGCGGTGAAATCACGTTAATCGTTCCCTCGCAAAGAATCAGCGTCCTGACCTTCATGAGACCTTCTTAACCCAATGACCTCAAAGCGTCCATCTCGGATTGTGGCGCAAAGCGAGTACGTGTAACCACGTGGATGACGCGGTGTTTCTCTAGCAAAAGAGAAGAGGAGAATACCAAAAGCAGCTGCACACACGGGGCGAGACTTAACGCAAGGTTCTACTTTTGTTTTGACGTGATATACACTGATTGGGTATCATAATTGCTACGAGAAGCCTGCACTCAGAGAAAAATTTAGTGCAGCCAATTAAAAATACTGTAGTTTGTTTTTTCGACAAATGTAGTACAGCTCAGTTAATATATTTAATAAGAAAAATTACATCAATTTCTGAAGTTCGCCGAACTAAAGAAAATTGAATTTTCTTTAATGAAATTTTACTTGTTACATTATCTTAATAATTAAAAATACATTTTCTACTACTAATGTTTAGTGTAATGTTGTATAATATTGTTACTGACATTTTAATGAAATAAAAAAATGTTTCCGCCCGGGTTCGAACCGGGGACCTTCCGCGTGTGAAGCGGACGTGATAACCACTACACTACGAAAACCTTGTATTTACCTGGACTCAAATTTATACTAAAATTATATTTAAACATAAACAATATATACTTAAAAATTGTATAATAAGATTATACATTTTACTTCCGTATAATAATTAAATGTGTTATATTGAATTAAAATCTACTAATACAAATAATCCCAATTAATACCATAATGTTTATGTAAACAAATTCTATCTAAGGCAGAACAAAGTATATATAAATATAAATATTATATATAACATAATTATATATACTTGGCACATGTAAGTGGCGTGACATACTTGACACACTGGGATGGATCTCATTTAACATCAAATAATATTATACTAAATAAGCCAAAAACATCTAATTAATAATTATTTAATTGCATTAGACGATATATAGAATAGATAATATATGCAAAAAATCTCATTAAATTAGTAAAACTTAGAATCAAGGTATTAAATGAGATTTAAGCAAACAGAAGATAATGATATGTTTAAATCTTATTATGGAAAAATGTTTAAAATTAATTAATAGTAAATTTAATTAAAATTAATTTCAAATTTAGTTTCTTCTTCAGTAATATGTGAATTTTTTCATGATAATTCACACGTATAATAAACATTCGATAAAAAGACTTACATATAACGTACAAACTTGCTTATTTTACAAATATAGAATTTTAAAAATACTAAGTATATAGCCCGATTACTAATAAAAACTAGTAATTTGTTTTAACATTTTTGTAATTTTTTTCAATTCATTTTTCTCCGCGTGTGTATTACTTTTTCTACTGTGTTCACATTTGTTTAATAATTTTTAAGGAGTTCACTTTTGAAGGGAACATCCATTTATCTAATTGCTTCAGTAAAAAAATGTATGTATTACTATTATGATATTGTATAAAGGTGAATAATTAAACACAACTCTTGTAAATCGTTTCTCATAATGAGATATAATTTAAATCAAATTGATGCACAAAAATATATTCAGGTCAAACGTTTTGTTATAACTATTGTAACATAATCACTCCTGATTATTAGTAGTACATTAGAAGCTTTTTCTTTATTTTATAAAAAAAATGCTTTTTCAGAATTTATATTAATGTTATTAGAAAAAATTACACAATTTATTAAAATGGGAAAACTAAATAAGAGCTCGGTACAATTTATGAAATGTTTTTTCATCCTTATGGAAATAAACATTACACTTGAAAAGAGAAATCACTACTTTTTTTTTCTTTCCTGACATAATGTCTTAAATTATTGAGGCAGGCACGGTAATCTTTAATGACTTTTTTCTCAGTGCATTTATGTTCATACTTTTAGAAGACCGTAAATATTAAAAATAACTTTATATCAGCTTATTGAGCGGAGGTGTTTTAAATATTATAATAAATATTTTAAAAGTTAAAACTTAATAAAATAAAATATTCAAGAAATAATATGATCAATAACATCTACAAATTTTGTATAACATAGACTTTTGCACATTACTAAATATCCTGAAAAAGAACGATCCCACACAAACCGTTCGTTTTAGAAAATAAAATTCATCTTATAATATAATCTGTAACAAAAGATTGCTCCAATTTTTTACTGCATAATTTTCTATTTGTGATATTTAGGATTATTTAAGGATATTTTAATTTGACTAAGGATGTTCAGTGTCCAATTTGACTTAATATATGGACTTAATTTGCAACCTTACTTACACTTATTCATAATTTTGTATGAAGAATATCAGACAAATTTGAATTTTTATTATTATATAATAAAACGGAACGCATTGATCAACGAATTTGGAACTTATCAGACATTTGTACTTTTTCGTCAATAGGTTAAATGGTAATTGATAAAAACAATGTCAAAAATAGATGTAATTAAAATTGTTATAATTGACAACAACTTAATCCATTATTGCTTCTTTCATACATTACACAAAGAAAAATTTAAGATTTACAAATCATTAAACTAAACTTTTTATGTTTTTTGCTCAAACTGTGGAATATAATAAATGTTTCTTTTCCTCACTTTTGAAAATATAAAAATTTATAACTATACCCTAACAAATTCAGAACATGGAGAGTGCAGTATTCAACGTATATTTTACATAAATTAATAAATGTACAATTTTACATAAAATATGCGTCGTCCCTTAGAATGAATTAATATGATTAATTTTAAATTATTTCTTTGATTTGATCAAAAAAAAAGAATAAACTTGACTTGATTATTTGTTACCTTCACATAAAATTTATCTGAATGTTATATATAGATTGTTTTTAAGAAAAGGAATAAAAAATTTTGTTGACGTTCACCTGTTTTATAGCTCGAAAACAATAAGAAACTAAGAAACATGATTCCATTCGATAAAAATTTATTTACTCCATTTTGAATTATTCCCAGTCTATAAAACAGATGGATTAAAAAATTATAACCGAACGATTTAACTTCTTATCGTTTGAAAACGATAAAAAACCGATTTCCTTAATGTAGTTCTTTTTTAAATTTTGATAATCATAATCGTTGAAAAATTAATGTGTAGCCTGTTACAATTGGAAATAATATTGAGTTGTTTAAAAACATAAGTTTTTCGATGATACCTTAATAATAATTTAATTGTTGAATTATTATTAAATATTTCTGTAACGATATATATAAATTTATTATGTTCAATGTATATTTTGTATCTATTTCTAGAAAGGAAGAAAATGATTCTTTATTAAAATTATTCTTATGAAAAGTTAAATAAAAATTTGTGTTGGTTCCTGTGCAAATATTATCATTACTATCTTTTTTTAAATTATTTTATATTATTAATAATATAAAATAATACTTTAAATTATTATAAAATGTTTTAATTTTTATTATATTTTTTCTCACTGTTTGAAATATTGCATTACATAAACTTAAACATACGTGACTTGGAGTGAATATGAAAATCGATTAATACCCATTAATTTAATGTTATTTAAATGATAAAGTAATGGTGAGTATTCATTAATGTAAAGCCAAAATTTTTAATTTGTTTAACATTTATTGACATTGATCCAAATACTTTGCAATGCCGTCATGAATTCAAGTAAACCATAATATGCAATTTATGTAGATAATATGCCAGGAAAATTATTAATTTTATTGGAATAAAATCATGTATGCTACTGCATACATTGTATTTTTAAGTTATAAACATTTTTTGTTATTTTGGCAGGTACTTTTTATATATCTTTTATATTGTCTGAGATGGTATATTACTTCTATATTACTTAGATGAAAAAAATGGTTTCGACACGAGCTACCATCTTATAAAGATTTATTATTTCCGGGTTAAATACGATATTTTATTTATCGTAAAAAATTACGTTGGCAGCCCGAAGTTTTAAAATTTTTTTGAAAGGAATACATTTTTTCATGTAATTTTTCTTTTTTTATCTTTTAAATATTATTATTGATATTTTAACATATAATGGTGCTCAATGCTATATTCGGTAATTAATGTGATATAAAATCTTGGATTTCATATTTTTTCTGTTAACTATTATTTCGAAACTCGTACAAAGGACATCAATTAATCTTTTTAATAACTATTTTTCTAACAATTAACTAGTAATATGACAATTGCAATAAATGTGGGTCAATTAGTTTACATTTGATCTTTAATGATACAATGATTATATTTTTAGCAAAGTATTGCAAAAACTTGTTCCATAGTGCGTTGAACAACTAAGCTCTGATTGGTTGGTGGGGGATAAGACATAAGCGAAAACTAATTCAATCCAGAAAATATCAATTATGGATTGACTATAAAATGCAATACTCTGAGTTTCAACTTCAGTTGATTTTAACTTCAACGGGACGGGAAACATTAAAATGAAATTCTTACTGTGTGTTTTGTTTTTAGCAGCAGCTGCGTCTGTAAGTTTTTAATTTTTGCAAAGGATAAAGTTTGAGTGTTTCAATTTTAAGTAGGAATAAATTTAAACTTACATTTTATAATTTTATTGTACGTATACTCGATTAAAAAAAAAGCAACAAAAAACTATTGCATTCACTGTGAACATTTAGACATTTATTTATTTCTAAAATTGTGAAGTTTTTCACCCATAATAAGAAGAAAATTTTAAATTTTCCAAATAATAAGTTTATTTCAAAATAATTTTCACCCGCAGGCTCTAAGTGATTTGCAGTATGTGGAACAAGAATACAAGAAACTTATGACAATCATCTCTGATGCTGAAAAAAAATACAAGGAGATTCCACCACCAAATGCGCAGCTACAACTGCTGAATAGTAACAACATCCTCAGATTCTCTGGTACATTGAAGAAGAACTTCGACTCAATCTTGTCTAATGTAAGAAAATCGAATTTAGCGGTTTGAAAATTGAAAGCAAAATTATTTCTATGTTTTGAACTTTCAATGTAACACAATTCCTAAATAATATTTTTTTTTAATCTAAGATTAACATTTCATATTCTCTTTATGAAAATAATGATTTCCTACTAGTTTCATAACTAAATATAATAAAACCCCTAATAATTTACCTTTTTGTAACACGTGTACAGAAAATGCCCTTTTACCGTCCTGCTTAGAAGACGGAAAGTGGTTATTTTTCGTGTTGTAAACAAAACGGAAAAAAGTATATTTTTCGTGAACTATTACATTCTTTTATATTTACAATTTTAATTACAATTCCATTTACAATACATTTTAATTCTTTTGTTCTTTTAAAATTTAGGCAGTCACAGAATTCTGCTCGATACACAAAAATTGTGTTGGATCTTTTATAGTTAGGTTGGGAATCGCCAAAACTTGCCTACACTCCGACATTCAAGCTTCTTTACAAGTTGAACTTTTTGATAATTCTACATCCTGTTTAGATCACAACTTAGGCCTATTCATTAACGACTTGAAGGTCATAGAAAATAATTGGTCAATCTTAAAAGACAGTAAGGAAAAACTGATGCTAGAGTACGCAGATCAAAAGAATCGTGACGAAATCACAATAGTAAGTGGGATGACATTAATGCAATTATTTAATATAATATCTTAATTAAACATGAAACAATTCTTATACCTTTGTTTTTCGCTCTATATAAATTTACGATTAAAAATATATTTCTACATAGAATATTTCATATATTTTTACGTGTAACTGTAAAAAATTTGCAACATTTTTCAAGAATTACTCATAATTTGTACCAGACTCCCACAGATAATATGCGACAATATATTCTGATAAATAAATGTTTGTTTTTGTAGTTGATTGACTACCATCGTTACTTCATCGAAAAGGCTAGAGATGATTTGTTGAAGAGTCTTGGAGAATTCAAAGAAGCGAAACAAATTTTGATGCAAAATTTGAACGGTTGCATCAAGGGTGGCTACCCAAGAATCAGCAAGGAATTTTACTTTTTACATTCTGTCAACCAATGTATGGAAAACTTACTCCTCAAAAAATTAAAAGTTGAATCGGAACCCGCAGTTGTTTCAACTACAACTGTAAGTCAAGAAAAATCAACTATCCAAAGTATTCCAGAAGAAGTAAGCAACGCAGAAGACTTCTCAACATCAGAGAAATATAATGAAGAAAATGCAAATGAAGCTACTTACTCAAACGATTATTAATAATTAATGTTTTGATACTACATGGAAAATAATAATGTATTATAAATAAAAATAAACGAGTAATTTTATTTATAATACTTCAGGTCTATTTTATTTGTATAACATTAACCTCAAAATAGTAATTGACAAAAAATAAATAAAATAACATAATAAAGAATTGATATGGGAAACGGTATGGGATTCATGTAGCAAACAAAAAAGTAATTATAGAAAATTATATATAATATGTGAGTTATATGGAGTTATGAGCTATACATGATATGATAATAATATCGTAACATTATAGCAATAATTTCTTCATAATCCATTATTATATAGAGGTCACTGTATGGAAAAATTAATATTCCATGTAGAGAAGCTATTTCTGGCTAAGATTCGAACTTTTTTATTTGAGTATATAATATTTGAACTGTATCCACTCAACTAATGTGAATTTTTACAATTTTATTTGTAATGTAGTAAAATAATATGACCCATACCGTCTCAGCCATATCAGCTTACCAATTATATTTATATAAATTTATATAAGACAGATTAGTTCAGTGGTTACAGTTCAAAAATTGAAAACTGATATACAAAAGTTTGAATCTCGGCAATGAATAATTCTTTATTTTGCAAAATTAATTTTTTATGCAGTGTAGAAGTATACGTGAGTAAAGAAGAAAACTATGTTACAAAGTTATTGTTAAGGTAGCATATACTTTATGACTCATATTAGGTAATCTACATATTAATGGTTTTCTATAATTTTCGAATTCATTCTCTACATGTATCTCGTACAGTCACATATTTACTTTCAATCCTGTGCTCAGTTAATATATCTAATAAGAAGGGTTACATTCATTTTTGAAAAACAGTTGACCGGACTAAAAAAAATTTACTTGCAGTCAGAGAATAATTTGTGCAGCTAACTAAAAATTATTTAGTTGGGTTCAATTAATTAATTTCATTTTAATTATATTTACAACTTATTTATATTACGTTTCATTAATTTACTCCATAAACAATAATTATCCACTTTCTCGTAAATTTATCTGAATCCCAAGCTTATAATCGTCACGAAAATATCAGTCTGGCCGTTTTGTTTACATTGCTTAAGTTACCCATGTAGAAAATAGGCCATGATTGGCCCAAGAGATACATTTCCGTCAACTTATATAATATACAACATCGAAACTAAATACATTTTTATCGACAGCCTCGAACGCAATGACTGTGTTTCGTTTCTGCAGCAATTAAGTAATTTATTTGAAATCAAATAGGAGATATTAGTTACTCGAACTAAATTAAAACAACTTATTAAACAATAATTTAAAGTTTTTAGTTGGGGGTACTAAACTAATTTCTCTCAGTATACTGTATTTTTCAAACAAAAACTCTTTTCTTTTAGTATATATTAGCAAATTTTTTTTTTATAATTACAGACATGTTTCATACATGTTGATTATACCAATAACGTATATATGAATAATATCAGAATGAACACCAAATTTTCTTATCAAATTCCTTGACTGTGATGATGCATTTATCCTATATACATATACATATATATTTATATCCTATATTTTTTAATTACATATACTATTTATTTTCAGTAAAAATTATGCTAAGGGGAAAAATAAATTTTTAATAAAATGTTTACTAGTTTGGCATTATACATGCAGGATAATAGTACACTGAGAAAAAAACATAGCTAATTCAACCAAAAAACATAGTAACTGTAACTAGACAAATATTAAAATGTTTATTTTGTTGAGTTTACAATGTTTTTTGATTACGTTAACTGTAATTATGGTAACCACAACCAAAAGTATCGTTTAGTTTACTATTTGCTATCTACATAACTTCCATAGTTACTGTGACAATTTTAATTTTTCTCAGTGTATAACATTAATTATTATATTTTATATATTATTTACCAATATTCGAAATTTTTTTTTAAATGTAATCGGGAATCTACAAATTAAAATTCTTTTCGGTAAAATGTGAAATTTCAAAAAAGAAAATAATTTAGACTTTCTTTTAATTACATTTTTGCATTAAAATGAAGTGAAAATACAAAAACATCCTTATACCTACGCCAATATGCGCCATATTATCTCATATAAATTAAGAGTATTACTGATTTTCAAGAGATTAATCTATTTTTGTGCTGAAATAATGACTCTTTTTCTATGATATTGCATTATGATTTACTTTATATCAGTAATTTAAATCCTTTTAATTAATATGCTGTTATTCGGAAATATGTAGCATCTCGATTTTCTAGTTTAGTTAATAAAACAAATGATAATTAGTCGCTTTCGTTAAGATGAAACAATTCAACTTAAGATTGCAGTCGAGTTTTGACAATTTACTGTTTCGAGTTGCTTTGTAAAGTACTCATAAAGTAATCATGGTTAATCATTTTTTAAGATTGTGTTTTTTCTTAATTTTGGTAAGTTCTTTTAAATATCTATATATTACTTTATAATATATTACTCTTTATGTAAAAAAATTCACTACTGCAAAATTATTTAAATATTTGCAATTTATAAGCAAATTGTTAAATTTTCTAAATTGTTTCCCATTTACTGAATTGCAAGAGTAATTAACTTATTGCGAATCATGTGTTCATTTGTATGGAAATGTTTTAATATATATTTGTAAATATTTTATTTGTTCTATCAGTTTGATTTTATATTATTTGAAATCATTTTTATTTCAACAGTTGTTTAAATCATCAAAACTCATTGCTTTCATTAATTACCTTTCAAAGTCATTGTGTGTTGTCTAATTGTTTATAGTTTGCATTTAAACAAAGCAAAATAATTAAGACATTAATTTATACGATTAAATTTTTTGGCCACCGTTTTTGTGAAGTCGAATGGATTCTTTATAATGAAAAACATTTAAAGAAATTATTGACGCTTTGTGAGATGAAGATAAATTGTTAGTTGAATTATTAATATAAATATAGAATTTTAGTTAAATAGTACATTTTATAATATATATTATATATACATTTTGTAATATACATTTTATAATATATTTATAATATAATAAATAAAGTAAAGAACTAAAGACAAGATAGTATTTAAAATATTAGTATTTTAAAAACTAAAACTTCTTTTCTATTGTATAAAATATAAAGATTTAAATATAATGATTTTAAAGTTTTAAGAATAAATATCATTTTAATTCCAGATATTGCATTCTATAGCACAACCTGAAAAAGATTATTCCGAGTTTTTGAGAAATGTAAGTTTTTACAATAGTATTACAACTCGTAAGGTAATGAGTATAAAAAAACTTGCAACTAATTTGATAATTTTATCACTTGTAAAACTTATAAAAACTTAATAAATATTGTTAAAAATTGCAAGTCCTCTAGTAGTAAATTACTGACCAAAATTTCTACCTGGGATAGAAATACAATTAACTCTATTTCTTTAAGTTATTACGAAGCTTTGTTTTGTTTCTTTTTTTTGTTCAGGCACAATTAGACACAGAACTCGTCGAAACAGAATACGAGAAACTTATATCTATTACAAGAAAAGTTGCAGTTAAATTTCAAGAAATTCCTGCGCCAGATAAACAGTTTGACATTTTGAATGCTTTGCCAATTCATCGCTTTTTTAATGCTTTGAAGACCAATTTTGACGATTTATTGGGCGAAGTAAGAATTATAAATATATTACAAAAGAAAAATAAATTTTAGAAGTTGTAAATTAAATATGAGAAACTTTATTCCTCGATTCAAATTTAGGCAATTAATAAGACTTGCAATGGAAATATCAAATGCCATGGATCTGAAATAGTAAAAAGGAACATCGCCAAAATGTGCTTGCATACGGATAAAGACGTGTCTCGAGAAGTTGAAATCTATGATAAATATACGATGTATTATAATAACCATGTAAGTAAGTATATAAAACACGTCAATCTTGTGGAGGAAAACTTTGCTATTATTCAGGATAGTAAA
The DNA here is from genome assembly GCA_022817305.1 of Leptoteleia sp. ZL-2020. Lineage (NCBI taxonomy): Eukaryota > Metazoa > Arthropoda > Insecta > Hymenoptera > Scelionidae > Leptoteleia > Leptoteleia sp. ZL-2020. The sequence goes on along the minus strand of JABFPN010000379.1, from coordinate 9,830 downwards.
AAAATAATAACAAATGAATACAAAGACAAAGAAAATCGATACGAAATCGGTATGGTACGTGAAGAATTTTTTATATTTAAATTTAAATGAAAATTCTCAAATTTAATATCAAATTTTTTTTATAGCTGGTGGAATACTATAGTGCCATTATAAATAAAGCAAAGAATGTTTTATTTGACAGCGTAGAACAACTGAAATATTTATTCAAATCTTTATCAACATTTTGCAGCGATTGCGTTAAAGATGATTATCCTGAAATGAGTAGAGAATTTTATGAAAAGAGCCACGTTAAGAAATGTTTAAAATATTTACTTCGTGAAAAACCGTCAACTACAAGTTTTAAAACCGATTCACCATTTCTCAGGTCTGGCATTGTCCAATCCCTGATGTTTAATACTAATGAAGTTTTGGATAATTTACGACAACAAATCATAAATTTCACAATGCAAACAGGCATAAGGCAGAGGTCACTGCATTACACACGACTTTACGTGAGTAATTAATTCTTTAAGATTATTAATGCGATTCTTCAGCGTGATTTACGTGTCAAAAACGTCTAATATTTATAGAGACAATTTTAAACCTTGTCAAGTCGCTACCGCGACATTAATTACTTTTGGTGTTATTCACAATAATTAATAATTAAAACCACTCAACAGCATTTAATTAATGATAATAATCATAATTTTACTAATGCTAATAACTATGAATTTAATTAAACTTTTTTATGAAATATACTAATATGTTAAAATGATAATATTTTTATTAGACGATTTTGTCCCTAAATTGCTGTACTTCTAAGTAATTACAATATAATTAATATAAATTTAGTTATTTAATGGAAATACTCTTTTAATAAAATAAATAATTGTACTATGTATTTAATATAATTAATATGTAGGAATACTTTAGTGAAGAAATCACTAACTTGTTCAATTAAGAAGACAATTTATAACTTTTAAATTCCAATTCATTCAGAATGTTGTACTAATTAGGGAAACATTCTGACGTGATTTCAGGTTTTGACTAACAAATGCGAGAATGCGAAAAAGTACGGTTATGAATGCAAACATTATGATGTACCTTACGAAAAAGACAATTGTTCGCTCGATCATTTATGCAAAAATGCTGTAATAGATTACAGAAAATGTCAAATCCTTAATAAAACTTGCGATTCTTTGAGCAAATATATGGATAATGTATGTTCAAAAAATGATGTAAAGTATAAAAATTGTGAAAACGCAAACGAAGCCATATTTTTTGATATGGCCATGGCATGTTTATGTACGGATGAAAAATCATGTGAATATTCGACAACATTTAAAACAGGAATTAAAAATATCACAGATAATATCATAAACTTGATAAAATTATTTTCCGATGAATTAGACAACCTGAATACCGCTTATCATAGAAGAGGAAGAACTATATTTAATTTTAATATAAATATAAATGTAAGTGATCTCCATTGAAATATTACCTTCGCAGAAAACTGGATGCATATATTAATCAGCATTGTATTATTTAGCAGGCAGATATTTATAGAGAGAATATTATAGAGAACTTAAACAAAACTTTCAATATGATTGACCATAATGACGCAAGTTATATTGAAAACTGGTACAGAGAAGATCCAGTAATGAGGTGTATGAATTCCTTAATAAGAAAAGATAAACAAAATTAAACCAAAGTAAGTATTCATTTAATTTTAGTATTGTATAACATATAACATAATATTGAAAAATATTTGAATTTCAGAACTGACAGTTTGCGACACGAGTAATTTAGTCGACATTCTCTTTATCATACTTTTAAGTCTTTTTTTCTGTAATGTAATATATTTTTTGACCATGACTATGTTTAAAGTTATATTGCTCCATTACTTATAATAGTGAAATGATTTTTATATATACATATAAGAATATGATTGTAAATATAAAAGGCACTGATTTTATATATACATTTTACAAATTATTAGGGCTTTCTAAAATGTCAAAGAAATATTTTATGAATGATAAAATAATATTCTATAATAATAGAAATTACACAATCTTTTTTACAATCTTCATATACCCTATAAGCAAATAATATTCGCGTAATTCTTCCCGACTCCTGAAAATTGACTTTTAGTATTGCACAAAGACATGTCGGGTTACATAGCAACAGGAGCATTCAAAAAATTGAGTTTGTTTTGATAAGTTAAAACCATAAAGATTGTTAATATATACATCGAAAATTAATATTTCCATTTAATTAAAAATTAATAATTTCAATTTTAAAAATTGATAATTCGATATTTAGAAATTGATAAAGTATATTAATTGAAATTTGATGCGGGATTAAGAATAGCGAGTGATTAATAAAAGTGGTCTGAAAAACTGAGTTGAATAATCGATTATATTTGGTAAAACATTTACAAGATAGTAAGATTTTTGTTCATTCAACGTGTATGTCAGTGTTGGTGTATTACATTTACAGGCAAGGCATTGTCAAAGAGACCGTACCAACTTTCTTCCTCTCTCATTTGCTCTTACACACAAACATTCGAATATTTCTTCTATGTATATATATATTTTTAATAATTATAGCACTGTATACTTATAATATTTTTATATAATATATAATGTTACTTATAAGAAAAGTATGTACCATCAAATTATTCTTTAATAGTTAATATACGTCATTATTACGCGCTTATCAATAATATGAATATTATTATATTCCTCAGGAACAAATACATTGTTTTTCTCCTTTCGTCCTCGTATATATATAGTACATCAAGTCATGGTGAACGGTCTGCAAATTTTATAAAGTCTCGTACATTATTCTATGGAACATATACTTTTTGTATAATTGTTTATTAATCCTCGGAGGTGAAATTCATTATGGAAATAATCGTAGATTATTACACCTGTTATTTTGCTTAATTGTGTTGGTTTATTGTAAAGTATATATCAATTGTCACAAAGTTATATTGAATTTCATAGCATCAAATTTTTGAGCTTTCTATATTTCCTGAAGCTATGTAAGTTTCAGAAGAAAAATCAGACTAAAAGAATTCTTCAGATCTGATTTCTTACAATTAAATCTTATTTCACAGTGCCTTTTCTTTCGAGAAAAAAAAAACTTTCATAATAGTAGTTAAGACGAAAAAGAACTGAAGAATACTTTTACGTTTATTATCACAGTGATAATAGTAAATTTGTTTAATTCATTATTCAATAATATTGTTAAACACTTTCCCTCTATTGTAAGTTGTAAAATATAAGTATTAATTTTGGAAAAGAAATTAGTCGTTCGATTAATGAAATGCGAGGTCCAGATATTAAAATAATTCTAAGTGACAGTTAAGAGGATGAAATTTACTTATGTGTAAGGTTATTTTGAATTACGATGTTTAAGTTGCGAGAAATTTTAATTGTAATTAACACCTCATTGTATAAAATAGATTTTACGTTCTATCATAATTAATGAAAATATTTCAGAGTAATTTCAATTATGAGTTTTTTTTATTCTTCAGACATATTTTACTTTACAATTCGTGCAATCTATCTAATACATCCATTTTACTATGATGTAGATTTTCAGAATAGGAAATGAGATTGTGAAATATACCGTATGTTTTCGATATTGAATGAACACTGTATGAAATTAATAACAATAATGTTGTATCGTTTATGAAATGTCATACGCAGAAATAAAGACGAAAGTGTTTTAGTTTAAAATATCAAATGATCATTCTTGAGATAGAGAAAATTATTTGATGTGAAAATCTAATGAATAACGGGGCAATTATTAATTTTAATTTAGTTTTATGAAATAAGTGTACATGTCAGAATTTTCGTAAAATATACGATAAAAATCTTGATAAAAATTGTGTTTGTGCAAGGATTGAGTGTTTTCAAAATATGGTTTTGTAAAATAAAGCAAAATCGTTTTTGTGTGTTAATTATTGATATTACAATAAATGAAATTAATATAATTTTAAATTAAAAACAACTCAGTTAAAAAATAGAAAATGTAAGAACGAATTCTGTATATATTTTATAATTATAAAATGGTCAGTAAAATTAAATAATTACTTAAAATTGTATTGAATTGAAACATTTACTGAACCAATAAAACTTTTGAATGCGAAGAAGCAATGTTCAAAACAATTTTTAGAATGAAAATAAAAATTATATTTTTATATATTTTTCTCTTAATTATAAAACTATCAAATTGTCGATATGTAAACAGTTAATTAATCTATTATAATTTCCACAATAGGTACCAATCAATAAAAGAAATAACATAAAAAATAATAAGAAATAACGGTTTCAATAGTACATTTAATTTATGTTAAATAGTACTCGTGGCAAGATCGTATAACAAGAATAGAAACAATTTTAGATGCCCAACTAAATCTAATCAAATTTTTAACGCTTTAAGAAATTATAAAAACGATTAGTCCAGACATTTCAGTTTTTATTTTTAACACACAGCTGTTCATCAAAGTCGAGAAACATTACAAACGCCATTATTCTTTTTTTTTCTTTAAATTACAAAAATGTTTGCTCCCACAGCAGTTTAATTCAAACTTCAAAACAGAATGTATCTCATGAAAATTTCTTAGTTGGAGCATCACAATCGTCATTCACAACTATTGTACATTTACACTATACATATACATATTATATACTCTTTTCGTGTTTCAACTCAATAACCTTAATACTATACATCATACATCGTAAAGTGGTTACGGTAATAAAAATAATAAATTTCGTAATAAATCTGTCGTTCTCTCTTATGTAATATATAAACAATGCGCACATAAAGAAAACAGAATTTCAACTCAAACATGACACGATAAATTTTTGTTCGCTTTATTAACCATATCACGTTAAAAATTATTGTTACCATTTTCTTTTATCGGTAATAACTAAAAAATATAGTCTGACAAGGTATGCCACGCCAATCCTAAAAAAGTGCACGCGAAAAGTTTTATTAAACCTGTGATTCGCGTGAATACCTTGCTCGTACCATTGTAAACAACTGAATTCAAAAATTAACGTTAGATTCGTAAGCTATATACTAATTTTATAGTATATTTGTGTTCTTTGGTAACACGGCAATGCGTACAGCGTGCAAGAAGGCCATTTGTTCAAATCATTCGACCGTACGTTTTCCGAAAAAAATATATTTTATAGATTTCATATAATTGTACATGACTATACAGAATTTTGCCCCCCGCGCGAATTTGTACAACTAAAGTCAATCTACAGTCCGAGCGCTCTTTCGAGGCGAGCAAACAAAATTATGGACAATCATGTCGGAGGCTTCACGAGATCATAAGTATATTGTACATTTTACTTACTTTCAGTGGAACTTCGTCTGTCTAAATGTGACTAATTCGTATAGAATTCCTTAGGTTGTTTAATTAGAAATCGTCAGACTTTGCCAGCAATTGTACAGAAAAGTAAACAAGCTCTGGTAATCAAATTGTACAGATAAGACGATCAAGTAACAGTAACATGTACACAACTGACTCTAGCTGGAAAAGTCCAGGCGGAAATCTTACTGAGAAAGCTAAGTATGAAACTCGGAAAGTAATATCTGTTCTCTTACAGGAGAGTTCTCATTGAAACGTTCAGATAAAAGTACACATAGTTAAATTAGAAAAATATATATCCCTAATAGTGGTCCGATGCCGTCAACACAAGAGATCGATTTAATTTTAAATTAACTTTGATAGCGGTATACTCAGTTAATTTTAATTACGTCAAAAAAGGACTGTGATCGGTCATATGCATGTCACGGTCTTCAAGGCTAAAGACACATGACCATAAGGATTCCTTTCTGTGATCTCAGTGAACAATATATATGTCCCTAATACAAAAATTTAATTACCTGCATACCTCCCATTTGACTAATTTAGAAAACTAGGTTCTAAAATGGTTTGTGGATCTTAAATTCGTACATTAACTCTTTATTATTACCTTACCTTACTTTTAAATGTAAGGTAAGGTTATAATCAAAAGTTAGCTAAGGAATTAGGTTGCTTCCTAGAAGCAGAGAAGAAACTAAAAATGAAAACCAATTCTTTAGTAACAATTTCCTAGTTTGGATCCTAGTATTTGTTTTCGGGGTAAAAATTTAAGACTACTTCCTTAACAAATAAATGTAGCTGATGTAAATTTTGTCTGTAAGACTGATATAAGGTACTTCCTGTACACAATCGCATATAAGCTTGATTTTACTATTCATTTAACTTTTCTCTCCGTATAAAATATATTCCTTCTTTACTTTCGTTTATTTCCTAGTTAGAATTCCATCTGGGATTTTGCAGCTCGAATGCTATAATGACAAATTTTTATATTACACATAGATTAATGTTTAAAGTCACGAAACATGATGTAAGTGGCTGATTTACATCAGCGATTCACGCAAAGTGGCCTCTCTTACATTAGTACAGCCAAACCGTCCGCACAATCTTCCATACAAATACACACATATACCCGGCACTTACACGTACGCACGTTCCACACAATGACGCATGTTTTACTTAACAATAATTAAGTAAATATTCGTATGTAATTTGTTGTTCTCTATATATATACACCCTGTTGTTTTTTCAATAATTTCTTTAATCGCGGATCGATTTCTAAATTCCTCTTTAACCGTTTTTTCGTTTAATTATACTTTTCTTCGTCATCGTAGAACTATTTTCCATCGTAATATCGGGTTGTCCCTTAAAAACTTGACCTTCAAATCTTTCGATTAGAAATTTCGCAATTTCAAGGCTACACTTGTATTGCATAAAACAAAATTATGAAGTTGCTAACAAACAATATTTTCATACTATGAAATTTTTTGAATCTATTGAAATCTGAATGTCTTTAAATTGCTGAAAAAATCATGATTCTCGATCAGAGCGCAATTATTACAATCTGCCAGAGATGTTCGAAAATTTTCAGAAGGGTGACTGGTTAAACGACTCGTGTTTTTACCACCCCGACGCTCGCGATTTGTCAATTCATGTTTACTGATTTTTTTTTCCTGTGCATTTGTCATCGTTGTTAGCGTCTTCTATCGCTCCTTAAACGGATGCAACGAACGCACAGTCCTACGGCTGCTGAAGCAATAGTTGCTCGAGCTCGTCGGCGGATCTCAACAAAAAGGCAGCGGACTCTCGATATCCGGTTATCAGCTGCTTCACTGCCGTCATTTCCGTTGCGTTCAGCTTATGACTCAGCAGTGGCTTCGTGTTTTTCATGCTCAAGTCGGTTGGTCCTGAAAAAACGTTCGTGTCTCGTTAATTTAAAGCTTCTTCAAATTTTGCATCTCACATTGGAACCTACTATTTTATCTAATAATTACACAATTTAGAGGAAACAGCGAAAGAATTTAAAATCAAATTAAAACAAAAATATGGGTTCTGGGAAAATAAATTTATATAGTCTAAAATATCATTGTATTCAATATTTATTGAAGTAATTTTTATGGTGTGTTAATTTTCAGTAATTGAAGTGCAAGATACGTTCACCTGATAAATTAAGTATTCCTACATATTATAATGTAAAATAAAAATATTTTCACATTATTTACGAATAATGAATATTTTTTGAAAATAAATATATGTATATTTTTTATATATATTATCAGACAAATAACAAAACAAGTTTATATGCAGGAAACTCTCTCCTTCCATAATAATACAATCTTACAATTTTTATCTTACTTTTTCCTCGTATATCATTGACTCAGTGTGATTCTAACGTTGATAAAACAAAAAAAAAACTGCGTTCTCTTAAAGGATCCAAAATTTCAAATAATATTTACTTTCCAATTCTTGATCGAACTGAAAATTTCAATACACAACGTTTGCAATATCTTGCGTGAAAAATTACTCTAATAAACAAAGCCATTATTTTAATTTCACCGTGAACAAAATTCGCTCGAGGGAAAAAATAATATTAAATGAAAAGAAAAAAAAAAAAAAAAACTCGAGGCACAGAACGAGCGACCAATAATATCGTTGGTATTTGAGTTTCGTGCAAAAAGTGACGGGATATCAACGAGGATTTTAGACCGTGGCAAATTTATTGACAGAGCGCAAGCGCAAATAAGAAGAAAATAAACACTAATAGAGTCAATATTACTTTGTGTACCGTTGCTGAGGAGCCCGGACGTGAAGCTCTGTGTGGGATAAAGACCGGCAGACAGAGTTGGCGGCACTGTCGTCGGCCCGGCCCGCTGGAAGGCTTGACTGAAATTCGGTCTGTACATTGCGGTCGGTGCACCACCACTGGCGACCCCGTTGACGGCCGACGTGCTCACTATCGTTGCTTGGCTGAAAGACGAAGGTAATTCTTCAGTGATCGGAAGCCGACGATTGACGTATCTCCCGTCTGATCTTTGACCGCTTTATATCGTTCTGATTGACGAAAAGAGGAGGGGCAAAAATTTTTGTACAGGCGCCCGAAAAAGAGTAAAATACAAGACAATTGTTTGCAATGGGGGGAGGGGGGGTGACTTGTCGTACTCAATTCAACGTTTAAGTTGTTTTAAAATTTTCAAATGTTACACTGAGAAACAAAAGTATTATACATTATATTTCATTTATAAAATCAATAACTTTTCAAATTTTTATGTGTGCATTCACTTTATATTGAAATTATTTATGATTTTAATATTAAAATGTACTGAATACTTTGATGCTTAGTTCACGTTAATTCTAAATGATTTAACAAAAGAAAAGTTCAAGTTTTTCGTTATCAAAAATATAATCTACTTGTACATTACTTTTCAAATAATTTGTACAATGCAATATAAATTGTATAAATCCTTTTATGTTACACGGATTTACCATCTCTGTGATAAAAGTAATTATATTCTATTAAATTGTTTAATAAATATTTACTTAATTGAAACTAAACATGATATATATCACAACATAACGATTACGCCAAAACTTAATTGTCTCATTACGAATAATATAACGGTCGTAAAAGTTAATTCGTTTAAATTTTTTCATAAATAAAAATAACGAAGGGTTATTTCAATGATATCACTCTAAAACAATTAAACATTGAAAGTACGCTTTGTTGCACTCGTGCCCAAAATTTCCTCCTCAATTTCGTTAAAAAAGTACCGCGCAAAATCGGGTTGTTACGGTAGTGCGAATTACAACAAACCTCATGAGACTTTTGTTATCAGTAGGCGTAAGTAACTTGGAAACTGGCGCTAATGATAGCGGCGTCGACGAGAGGTTATTGCTCGGCAAGTTGGCCAAACTGGTTAATGGTGCCAGTGTCAATGGTGTCAATGGTGTCGGCGGCGTGTCCTCCCTCTTGATGGGCAGCAGCTTCACCGGCGTGCTCGAGAAATGCTCCAAACTCGCCCGGACGTCCGTCTGCTGAAATGAAACAAAGATAAACATTGTCAAATTCTAACGACTCATCGAGAAATACCTACAAATTCTCCAATAGTGAAGATACAAAAAGGTTAAATCGCTGAGAGGAAAGAAACAACAATGCAGAACGTGGAATCCAAACTACACTGAAAAAAAAGGTGGGTTGAATCAACCGAATTTCACTTGAATCAACTCTAGTATTACGTTGTATATAACCAAGTGCGTTCTTCAGTAGATCTAAATGGCATAATTTCTTTATTGAAAAAAGTCGTTGGGTAGAATCTACTCCGCGAGCGTTGAATTCAAATAAAGCATTAAATAAAAACAATTGCTATTTTCAGTTAATATAAGGTAACAAACTGTTTCATTCAACTGACTTGTGGAGTAGAATTGAGACATGTAAATTGGAAGCAAAAATAATCAAATATTTTTATTT
>JABFPN010000378.1:0-50061 GCA_022817305.1 Leptoteleia sp. ZL-2020 | reverse complement strand
ATATATAATTACTTCATTAGTTTTCTCCATCCTTTTTTTATTTTCCGGTATTTTTTTTATTTAGTAAAATAAATTGTTCTTTATTAGAAATAACAGTTTTATAAGTACTAACCTTAAAAATAAATAGCCAATAAAAGAAAGAATAAAATTTCAATTTTAATAAGAATTCATTAAAAAATAAAGATTTTTTTAAAGCCAATAAGATTAAATGTATGGCGTTAAAAATATTAAAACATTAAAACGAACTTTGAATAATTTTTAAATTTTTTAATTTATTAAGTTCATATAAATAAAAAGAAAACCTATTTTACTCTATCTTTCATTGACGTAGCTTACGAAACTACTTAAATTTGTCAACCAGCCAGCAATCTTTTTAATACTTTTGCTCAAGAAATCAATAAAAATTTTGAATTTTAATTTGACTATATTTCACATCTTCTATCAACCTTTAAATTTTTGAAATTTATGTTGAAATTGCCCGTAAGTGAAGAAATCGCATCGAAAGCCGAAATAGTTAATTGGTTCCAATGAAAAGGAAATAAAATTGTAGTTAAATGAGGTGAATCACGCAAATCACAGTTTACTACATTTTTTTCAATGTAGTTATTTCTTTAATAATTTCTTCCGATGTTGGATTTTATTGTTATTATTTTATTGCGACATATTTCTCTTTCGTGACAATTCCATAAGAGCAAGAGCTCCAAGCCACTTTTGATTATCTTCTAAAAGAGGCTGCTGAATAACGTTTTCTTCTTGTTTGACAACAACAACCTTGCTGTTTGAGTTGTCGTCAATAATATCTCTTGCAACTGGACTTAAAGCTCCACTGGATCCAGCCAACATCAATACAGTTGGTCTAGTCACATTTTCTGTATTATAGGATACTTCATGGGTAGATTTTCCATGCACACGGTTGGTCATATCTTGAATGTCCACAAGATTCTCTTCATTGTTGTTGAAAGTTCGATATTCTTCCAATCTTTTTCGAGATGACGGAGGTGTACAGCAGATGGATGATTCATAAGCGTTTGTTGAATCAAACTGAATTCCTGTTTCAGAGGTAAATGAATCTGAAACAAATAAATCATGTTTTATACACTAAGGAAAATAGTATAGTAATCCTGGACTCTATATGTTCATGTATAAAATAATGCTCGGTGATGTAACAAGAGGTATTACAGTTTTGATAATTAGTATTTGAAAAAGTGATACTGTTTGCCAGGCGATTTGGTAATGCTCTTAACATTGGAATATAGAGTCTCAGAATGCCAGAAAGTATAGTAGCTTTTATTATACAGGCATGCTGCTTTTAAAGTTTCATTTTCATAAGCACGATAATAATAAGTCTAAGTATATCCATGTAAATAATTCACGAATATGAAAATCTTGTGGTTGTGGTAGTCATATAATAAAAAATCATACCAGTATCAAGAATTCCGTTTGATTTGTGTAAACTGGATGAATCAAAAATTGTAGCTTCCGTTAATGAGTCTTTTGTACTCTGGTTATCCCAATGCAAAGGCTTAGCGAGCTGTTGGTCCAAACGAGCCTCTCTTAACCATCGTTTCTTTGGCTGCAATCTTCTGTCAATGGGCCTACGTAATGGTGTCACTGGCATTTTTACAACATGTTCCTCATCTTCCGAATGTTGTAATATTGTGCAAGCCTCCGCCGGATCTTCGTCCTGACTTTCATCCTGACTATCTTGACTTTCGTAAATTCTTTGATTCGTCTTACGATCTAAATTCTCCTGCTCACCAGTATCATCCATCATTAAACCTTTCCTAGATTTCATTCTTTTATGATTTTCCGAACTGCTCTTCCACTGTTTCCGTTTTTCACTCTTGCCTGGTGTCCTCTCTTCTCGTTCTCGAGACATTTTATATCGTTCTAACCACCTGGAGACTTCGTGTGGCAGATCAGTATTACCACAAACTGGCTTCAGGACGAAATCATCAGATCTGGTAAGTGTTGCATAAGGATGGTCAGGGCAGTGTCTGTTAGCGTGAGTAAATCTCATTTCACATCCAGCCTCAGTGCACAAGAAAGGCTTTTCTCCAGTATGAAGACGCTGGTGTGTTTTAAGCTGACCAGACTGTGTAAATGCCTTCGTGCACCCTGGATAATCACATGGATATGGTCTTTCACCTGAAATTTTAGTATTTTAACAATCATTCATGTTATTATTACATTAATTGTTAAACAATTATAAAAACATTCATTTGCTATTATATCATAAGAAATTGTAAAATTTAAGCTATTATGTTGATAAATGTGGCAGTTATTGGATTAATGATATAAAAACATTTAGATGTTTTTAATCACTTTGGTATTTAATATTTTTTAAAAAAATATTACAACTTAAAAAATGTGTTAAGAAATTTAAAGAACATTAATAACAAATTGTACATTATATTTTATATTTCAATAAAATGTTGCATTCAAATAGTTTGATTGTAATGACTAAATTATATACGTTTAACACAATTTTTATAACTCTATTATTTATAAATATTAATATAACTGAAAAACTTACTATTATTTATTCAAATTAAACTTATACAATCATAACAATTATAGATTATAGTATCATTTTTAATAATGATGATACATTGTTAAATAGCTTGAATTAATAGCAATTAAAAATATATTTGTACAAATATACAAGTAATAATTGAAGTAATGATTGAGTAATACCTACATTTCTAGGTAATTGATACAAAGAATATCATCATTTATATGCTGGGAAGAAATTGAATGTTATATATAAAAAATAATAATTATATACTTTATGTTTACTGCATTATATAAATACTCAAATATTTGCACATACCAAAAATTAATAATTTACACTTTTACTATATACGAAGAAAAAAGATCTAATAAAAATGACATGAAAATATTAATAATAATGTTGAAAAAAAAATATCAGACATAGAGAAATTGTAAAAGTCATAAGTAGAAATTGTAATCATAAGTTTTTGAAATACAAAATGTATACAAACTTTGTTTTTGTTTTGTATTTACATCCATTTATGGATGTGAATACACTTTGGATGTGAACAAGCAATATCCTGGTTTTTATTTCATTAATTTGTCCTTTCAAATATTTACAAACATTACCTTTTCATATACTTAATTTCTCAACTATATTATACAATAATTATTAGTTTATGAAGTTCTACTTTTAATTTACTCTTTTACCTTTTTAAATTAATATCATTTATGAAAATTGATATCATGGAAGTTTTAGAAGTATTTCTTTATTATTATTAAATGTACTATTAAAAACACTATTACTAATTCTATTAAAATATGCGTTTCGTATTTTGTTTAAAATTTACTTTAATAGAAGTTTCAACATTAATATATTAGTATGTGTACAAAATGTTATTTTAAATACAATATCTATTCTTTAATTAATGATATTAATGACATTAGGGAATATTTAGATTATGACGGAACAATGTTACATTAGAAGGAATGCTTTAATATAAACTTACTTTTTAATTAGAAGTTAATGTAAATAAATTAAATAACTAATTTTATTTTTAAACATTGTTTATTTAAAGAAAAGTTATAAGTACTATTTTTAAAGTTAACTTAAATTTTTATTGTATTATGTATTGTTCCGTTAATATCTTATCAAAAAAATCTTGCATTAAATTTCATTTTACTATTTTATAACAAACATTTATAAATATACATATATTTTATCACAAATATCACTGTTATATTGAACTGAACTAATGAAACTAAAAATAAAGAATGGATATTATTTTCCAATGACATTATTGAATATATAAAGCATAACTCAAACCTAATAAGGGGATAAGCATGTATAATAAACTAAAAAAGCTTGGTAACTTTTCGATACAAAAATAAAAATATAAAGAGACTGAATTAAATTCTTATCATTCATTCAATAATTGTACCAAATATATGGAAAAAAAATTATAATTCCATTATGTATTATAGAACATAATAGATATATAATAGATATATATAATACATATGTATTATAAAATGAAAGTATAATGTATACTTATACACAAAGTGAAAAGAAAAGTAAAAAAGTTTATTTTTTTCTTTCACATCCAACAATCATATTTTGTACGAGGAATTTGTGCAAATTTTCTTTACAATATACAAATCTCTAGTACAAGTAAAACACCTCGGAAATTCATAATCGAACATTATCCATAAGAACTTTCATTTAAAAGTCTCCACCTTACCTCCACCATTCATCTAAAAACATGCTTGTTAAGTCTTTAAATACCAATATGGCGATTGGCGGGATCGCGCAGCACGCGACTCCGTTAACCTAAAACGCGTTATCTTGCACGAGGCCCGACAATCGCCGTACAAATGTATAAAAGTAATCCAGAGTCAAACCATAATGAAGCAAAAAAATTCCAAAACAAAAATCAACCCATATTCCCATAATCTACCATGCCAATACCAAATCAAATTTTCTTTGTTCCCTTACGAACTTAACCCTAAAAGTTACATAAAAAAAGTTTTGACGATTCAATTACGTATTTTTAACGCGATTTTTGCATTTGAAAGAATAACGTTACGAAACAAGCAACGCAATGGAAAAAAAACGAATAACGAAAGTGATACATCTAGAACCAAAAATACAAATAAATGCACCAATAACAAAAGAATTCTCATCAAAAATGAAAAGCAAACAATAATACTCCCAAAGAATCAATTAATCTACGTATTATGATTATCGTTTCGGTGGTATTTTGATTTTTAATTAGTACCAGTTTCGTCATTAAGTATCAAAGACTAATTAGCCAAAAAATAAATTACATCATGATAACACACACTTGTGTTTTAATAATTGTTATGAAGAAAAATTTGGTGAATACAAACCGGTATGGGTGCGCAAATGAGCCTGAAGGCTTTTTTCCCGCGGAAAGACCCGATTACAAAAGGTGCACTTGATACTGCTGGGCGATGTGCTGCCTTGTATCATGAGATTAGTCAGGGCATCGGCTCGAGGACGTCCGCGACGGTGGGATCGGGATCCTCCGAAGCGAATCGCAGAAGCGGCATTGTACTCTGGAGAAGAGCACGAGCTACCCGGACTAAGATTGGCGTTCTGAACTTCCTCGCCCCAGTGCCAGGGTAATAATTTGCTGTCGCAAATGGTTGGACTGCTCGGCATCTCTACTAATGAAGGATCGCCGTTCGCTTCCATCATTTCTTTCTTTTCTTATATAATTTTCTTCCCGACTTAGTTTTCCAAATAACGGCGTCGCAGAAACGTCGCCACGCGCACTACACGGACAATCACTGTGGTTCCGCTTGGTTCCGCGGATTAACCGCCAAAATCCCGATCGAATTAAAGAGCACCTTCGAATGGCGTGGAGGAGATGGCGCGACGGTTGCACAAAGAGCGGCAACATAGAGAGTGTCGTTGCTTCAATTTCGCCACTTGCTACAACTTGCTTGTGGAACGATGGTAGGGTTTGGTGGGGCTGGACGGACAGATTGAGAGAACCGAGAGAACGAAATCGGCCATGTTTCGTTCGAGGCTGCGCTTCGTTAAATTTAGCGGAGAATCATGGGTAAAAAAATGTCGATTTGTTTTCAAAACACCAATGGGAAACGGGATGCCACGGCAGGGGCGACTCTTTGGTACGAATTTTCAGTGAGAATTTTCGCCAATGCGAAGGGGCGCATAATTTGTTTGGATTTCCATGATATTAGAAATAAATTTATGGTTATGAGTAATCGACAGTAATCAATTAATGGTATGTTTCAGCTTGAATAATTTCTTAAGTTAAAAAAGAACAGACATATAAGTACATCCTTTTTCAATTTATGAAGTAATTCAAGCTGGAATGTGCCATGAATCAGTAAAAAAAGCTAACACGTAATCGATTTAAAAACAATTCCATTTGTTTTATTTTTGGTTGCAACTTGAGAGATATAAAAAGGAATGTAAACATCAAATATACTAATGACGAATGATATAATAATTTAGTTTTAAATATATTATTTCAGATTCTTATTTATTTATAATTATATAATTACAAATAAATGATATTAAGGTAAAATCAAAAATACTTGATTCAAAGTTCCAATAATCAGACCCTCAAGTTTGTATTGTAATTGTGTAGAAATTTAACATTTTCCTGATAATTATTATGAACAAATTTGATTCTAACAAGAATGTACAAAAAAAAAAAAGATAATGAAAATTAAAATTTTGATAAAGACATTAGTTAATATTGCTAAATTATTCAATGTCGTTGATGTATTTAAATTTGTCAGTTTAGTCAAAATAACGGATTTATATTTTATCTTACGGATATTTTATCACGCTACACACACACAATAGATAATTTATCAAAAAACGGCCACTATCTCACGGGCATTCTATCAATAAAGAAGATCTGTTTTCATATAGGACCGAAATTCCATAAATATTGTGTAAATTTGTTGTATTAACAAGCAAGAAACGGAATAAATCTGTTAAAAGGAATTATCCATAAGTATCTACTGACTCATATTACTTTTGATCACATTTTCTGTTAAGATTTATACATTTATTTTTATCAGTATTAATAATATTAGTATTAACATTAATGATATCAATTGTTTTACATGATTCAACAGGACATATTTTAGATGATTAGACAAAAAATTCGTTATAAACTTTTGGAATGCTTATAAAAAGAAATTCGGCGATGAAATGTTCAGATTTTATGAAAAGTAAATTTATTTACTGTTCAAAACTAAAATTAAAAATCATTTTTGGTCATCTTTTTTACTAATTATAAAATTATAATCAAAGTTTAAATATATTTGATTTAATATTAACGATTTAAAGTTAAAAGAATCATTTAAAACATATTATATTTTGATGTATCATAATAATGATTCCTTTTATGAAATATTATAATTTAATGTATCTTATAATTCTTTCTTTTTTAATTGTAAATGTGTCTATTATAGTATACACATGTTTGACTTTAATAAATCATGTGTATACAGAATGGCAGGGTTAACAAGTATTGTAATTTTTACTACAGTTATGGTAGTACAAACCTCATTGTGTTACATTTTAACATCGTAAAATCTGCTTCCATTATTATTCTTTGTATTTTAGTAAATAAAATGCATACTTATTTGTTTCAATTTAAAATTTTTATTCGGTGTAAAAAAGGTTTTATATAGATGAATGTATCCATTATAGTTTGATTTAGTAATTGATCAGTTTTTTTGTAAATATTGTATTGTTATGATTCAAATTAAATAGTCATAACTTCAAATCATGTGTCATAACTTATTATCAATTTCATACTTTAATTTACTTTCTTTTCCTTCATTTGTTTGATAACATTAATTGAATTTGTTTAAAAAATGTAAACATAACAAGGAGCAAATTATTTTATGAATCATACAATTAATCTTATCTAATGTCTTGATTTTTAAAAAAAAACAACTTTTCTTAACCCATTTTTTATACAATAAAACTTATTATATAAAAATATTTTATTATAATAAATTATATACAAGTTTTAACTCTTCCTTAAAATTCTCTTACTCTGTAAAAATAATATTTAACTGTCAAATTTTATTAAAATATCAAGTAAAATAATGCTATTTATTTTGCATAGTATTAATAAAACAGCAACAGTTTGACGAAAATAATTAAAATTGTATATAAAAATTTAATTTTTCATGCATAATCAATTTATTAATTAATTTATAAAACAAATTTACATCCAATTTCGAAAAACATTTAATTTTAAAAAGAAATTTTAAACGTATTTGAATTTACTGTTAAATTTATTTTCATTGATTGCCTTATTTTACCATGAATTGTTGTGTTTTAAATTGAAACATACCTTAAAATATTTCTGAATATAGATATTATAATATAGATTCTGTTATAAGTATTAAATGTCTATTACATGTCGAAAACGGTTGATGCAGGTCAAATGCTAGCAAGATGTTTTTCACAGATACCCAAGTGACAGCTGTTCACAGTTAGCAGGTGGTTGCAATCAACTTAAACCTTATTGTGACTATAAGATTAATCTTAGGATGCATTTAAAAACTTATTTGTATTCTATAAAAACAATGGACTTTAAATTTCAATGTTGTATTTCATTTTTACAAATAATAACGTACTCTAAATTGTACTTGCACTTAAAATGAAAAAGTTCTATAATCTTCTATAAACTTCCTTCATAAAACTTTACTACTTATTTTCTGACAATTCTGACCAACTACGATAACATCTGGGAAAGTACACGGAGAAAAATGCTCGAGTAAATTTTTTAACTATAAAATTAAAGATCGAAATCTTATATTTCAAATTTAAATAATTATGCACTGTTTGAGAAAAATAAACGATTTTATGCATATTCTCCCAATATAATAGAATGACGTACATTAACCAAATTGTAAATCTTACATCAAAGTGTAACAATTAATTAAAACTTTATTAACTGATGTTTTATGATACACACAAACCACAATGCCATTCAATTTTTTTCATAATTTATAAAAGAAAGAAATTTTACGACGTTTTTTAATACTTATATTAAAGCAAAGTATTATTTTAATCAATTCAATTACATTTAACGACATGTATTATTATTCGACACTTTTGGCGCCAAAATTTGTTATGCGCGTGAATATCAGCGCCAGTGTCTACTTCTTGAACTATTTGCGGTATGTAATTCGATACTCGAGGCATCGTATTATCAGATGGCGTTTACTATGCTGTCGTTAAACTCGATATCAACATTTTTATAACAACAATATTACGACGATCACACCTGAGTGGGTGTCAGGAGAAACTAATGGATATTTCTGTTCGAGTGATTTATACTCTTACCTAAAGAAATAACAGTGAATCCGAAGGATTGGTGCTCGATGTGTAATGAATCATTGTAATGCGGTTGTGTACTGAAATTCATACGCATGACCTCCCATATCTGCAGCCGTGTGACAAATATCAGATCAGACCTGTCAAATGAACAAAGATAACTCAATTAATAGATATGGACCGCTGGTCGGTGCTATCGATGAGGGAACTAGCAGCGTTCGGTTTTTAGTGTGTACTTTTTTCGGTATTTTATCATTTAGCATTGCCCTGAAATTAAGTTGTAATATCAAACAAAACAGTGTAACGTTCATTTAGTTTGCAAATATTTAATATCCATATAAAAATTAAAATTAATTAAAAAGATTTACAATTAAAATTCTGAAAGATTTGAATATATAAATTATATGCAAGTCAATGGTATTTCTGACTTTTAACAATTTCAAATAGATTATATTATATATATTCTTAGTAATATAAAAACAATTTGTTTATTAATTGTTATAAAAAATCTCTCAGTCCGATACATTTATTGATAATAATTACTTCATTGCAGCAGTTTTACTGCCTATCCCAACGTTCAAATCATTACTAGGTCATTGATAACACTTTCTCAATTAAAGCGTATAATAGATCACTTGTTTGTTGTAAGTAGCTGTATGAATTGCAGTTTATGAAAATAAATCAATTTAACTTAATTTTATTGTGGTCATGATAAAAATCTAAATATTTTAAATAAATAGTATGTAATACAATCGAGCATTATAATTTATAATATTAAGATTTTAATAATGATCACAATAAAGGTCGAAATGCCAGTCAAAAACTAAATTTATTTTGTTTATTACCAAAAAATTACGTTCGTTAATTACAAAACAAAATGATCTTTAAGTTGTTTGATTATAAATTCTTATACACAGCTAATTATGAGATGTCTAACGCGTGCAAAAGAATCAATGCATTTAAATGTCTTTGTTTTAAGTGAATCTAATCTTGTTTGAATAAATCACTTTCAAATTGTAATATAGTTGCAACTTGAATACATTACAATTAATTCATTGATTAATCTATTAACTATATTAAAAATAGTAAAAGTTTTTATTAAAATGCATAACTGAATTTATATAACATTGTAAGATTAACATAATCTTGACGAATGACCTTCAAATAATTATTTAAATTTCTGATTTAAACAAGTAATCTAATCTACTGTATGGAATACGGCTTAGAAATTAACATAAATAACAAATGTACATTTAATATTATTGAGGTCGTACTTTTTAACTATTTTTTGTTTCTTTACATGCTAAATTATTTTTATGAAATAAAACGTATGAAATTAAGAAATACTAATTAATCTTTTGAAATAATTATTTTAGGTATTTGCTGCAAAAACTTCCGAGGTATTGACTTATCATCAAAAACAAATAAAGCACATATATCCACAAGAAGGATGGGTTGAACAAGATCCTATAGAAATTTTAAAAACTGTTGAAGAATGTATTAATCAAACTATATCTAATTTAATACAACTGTCCATTGATCCCTGTGATATTATTACAATAGGGATAACAAATCAAAGGGAAACAACTGTAGTCTGGGATTCCATTACTGGAAAACCACTTTATAATGCAATAGGTATGTATAATGTTATTGCTGATAATTAAAGAAAACTTCTAAAAAATAATATTAAAGTATTATTGTCATTTAAATAAGATAATTTTAGATTACACGCTATTTATAATTAATAATTTAGACAATTTGTAAGAGGATATTTGTCATGATTTATTTAATGTCTTTTAATTTTTAATAATTATTTATAGTAATAAATAATAAAAATAAATAACAATAATATTGTTACAGTATGGATGGACATGAGAACAACTGCCATTGTAGATGAATTATTAACACCAATTCAAAACCAAGACCAAGATTACCTCAAACCCTTGTGTGGCCTTCCTATTAGTCCCTATTTTAGTGCTTTAAAATTAAAATGGTTGATAAATAATGTATCAGATGTTCAAGAAGCCATTGCAAATAGTCGATGTAAATTTGGCACCATTGACTCATGGCTCCTTTGGGTTATAATTTTTTTCTTTATTACCATTTTTACTATCATTAAGTTATAACAATGAATTGCATAATACAAATTAATAATAAAAATGTTATTTTATTATAAATTTATTTGTTAAATAGAATTTAACGGGTGGTCCAAATGGTGGGATTCATTGCACCGATGTAACAAATGCATCAAGAACTATGTTAATGAATATAAGTACATTAAAATGGGATCCAATATTATTGAAATTCTTCCAAATACCAAACGGCATTTTACCAGAGATACGCAGTTCTTCTGAAATTTATGGACTTATTAACGATGGAGTTTTGCGAGGCGTTCCAATATCAGGAGTTAGTGTCATACATGAATCAACATCGTTAACTTATGTACATAATTTATTTTCTATATTTTTAGCTATCAAATTTATAAAGATACTTCTTGCAGTGTTTGGGTGATCAACAAGCTGCACTGGTTGGACAAATGTGTTTACGTAGAGGTCAAGTTAAAAGTACATATGGTACTGGGTGCTTTTTACTTTATAACACAGGAACAGCTGTAAGCAAAATTTGAATTATTAAATAATTGAATTTCATATTATATTCATAATATATATGTACATGGTGTGAAACGTATATTTCAAGGAAACAGTCATTTTGAAGACGCTCCTGACCAACACGGCCCTGGTCCCCTAGTGTTGTCAGTTTAGTTAGATTTTAAAAAAATAAACGTTGTGGGGGCATCACTTCTCTGCCGAGAATTTTCCATTGGCCAAATTCAAATTTTCAACAATATATCTATATTATTATGTATAACAAATTATATAGTCAATTTTAAGATAATAATGTTTAATACATTTTTGAAAAGTCGTGAAAAACACTACTGAAGGTAACAATACTATCATAATTTTAGATCATAAATTCATCTCATGGATTACTAACAACTGTAGCTTATCAACTTGGACCAAATAAGGAACCAGTATATGCTCTTGAAGGAGCTGTAGGTATTACAGGTGCTGTTTTACAATGGATGAAAAATAATCTTGAAATTTTAGAAAATGTTCAAGATTCAGAAGTGATTGCTAACGAAGTCGCACAATATGATAATCGCATAACTTTTGTACCCGCGTTCGCTGGATTATATGCACCTTATTGGAAGAAAGATGCACGAAGGTAATAATGAATTTTTTTAAGTATTTATACTATATAGAATAAATGTTGTGTACCCTACGGGCATGCTGCTTTTAAAGTTTTTTTTTTCATAAGTACAATAAATTCTGTAATTCATTAATATATTTTGCCTAAAATTCTGTTCATACGAGTAATTCATTTTTTCTTGACTTATGTATTATTGCATCAACAAATGCTTGATTCCAGTATTATATGTGGAATAACAGAGGAAACAACTAGCGCACATTTTGTAAAATCTGCTTTACAATCAGTATGCTTCCAAACTAGGGATATATTAGAAGCTATGAAGAAAGATACAGGATTGATACTTTCAAAATTATTAGTTGATGGTGGAATGACTAGTAACAATTTATTAATGCAAATGCAAGCTGATATTTGTGGTATTTCAGTTGGTGAGTTTATTTTTTATTTTTAATTAGCAGTATAATTTTATTTATAGTATATATAATAAATTTTGGATACTAAAAATACATATGCAAATTATCATTAATAATTATTTATTTAAAAAGTGTCATTTCAATATTTAATTTTGTAACAAGAATTAGAATATTTATTGGAAAAGAAACTAAAAATATAATACTTTTACTTTTACTACAAAAATTTTTTAATAATGATTATTATTCAAATTGTTAATTAATACGAAACATTATATTTTCACAAGTACGTACAATTTCTTCTTCCGAACGTTTAAATAGCATAATACAATAAATAATATAATAACTTATTAATTTCACTTTATTAATGTGACAACCAGTTAATTATAAAAATGTATATTATAAAGATAATTTCTTAATGTTAAACGATTATTTAATCAAATAAAGAAGTTATTCATATTTAGTGTCATTAAGAAAAACAATTTATTTAATTTTTTGTTAAATATAATAATATAATAATATAAAACCATTAGAAATGTAATATTCATTTATACATTAGCAATTGAAACTTTGAAACTAAAATTGTTAATTAATGTATTGGTAATTATTTATTATTTCTAATATTATAAATAGTAATATAATGTGGGATACCCACGTTTTCAATGTCATAAAATGATAAATTATAATTAAAAATTAATTTCTTTCATAACAAAGTTAGACCCCTGATGAGCGAGACAACATCATTAGGAGTAGCAATGGTAGCTGGTAGTGCTGAAGGTATAAGAAAATGGGATTTCAAAAATGGTGCTGCAGTTCCAAGTGATACATTTATTCCTTCTATATCAGAAAATGGTAATTTATTAAATAAACTATTTAAAGTCATACATATAAAAATAATAATTTACTTATAAATTCTATTAACAAAAATTGTTGTTTCTGTCATTAGAAAGGGACATATTGTATTCACAGTGGAAAAAAACCATAAAAAAGAGTATGGGCTGGGATACTTTAGAAGAAAAAGGTATAAAAAAAAGATTTACTTATCTAATTTACGTGAAAATTTCTGTTATCATTAATTACATTGTAAGTTAAATTTATTATAATTTTTTTCAAATATTCAATATATTAAAACTATACTTTTTTTCTTTACAACATATATCGAGAAACATGTTTAATTTAAATTACATTAAATAATAAATTTAAATTTTATTTTCAGTTGAAACTTCAGATATTCATCAAACCACTGCCCTTTGTTTATTTGCATTCACTTCCATAGCTATTTTAATGATAGCAAATATGCGAGTGACGACATGAAAATAGGCATAATTATAGTTTTATCTTAAAAAAAGAGCCTCCACAAAATAAAAACTCGGGATCAAAAGATTTATGATTTGAAATATTCTTGTATAGAATACGATTTGTTATTTTGTTATATTATCTTTTGATTTGTACATATTAACTGTAAGTATTTTATAGTCTTCAGTGCCATGGATACATTGTTTTATAAAATAATACAGTATAAAATAATAGTCAAATCTTGTCGCCTTTTGACTTTCACAAATTAGATTATTCAGTCCTCATTTAGGTCAGAGGTTGCACTATTAGGATCTTCGCGAATAACTTGTTCGCGGCTGGATATTTCAAGCTCTTCCATCATTTCATCAGCGTTATTTGTTTCATCTATCGATAGTTGATGAGTTGATTCACCTTTGGTTGATGAATTTGAGATATTATGGGATTTGATTGTTGCGTCCTGAAAATATTTTATGCAGAGATATACGTTGATAATAAAATTGTTTCAAATACAAAGAATTATTAATTACTACCTCGAAACTTTTTTCAACTAAAATTTCTTCCATCGTGAACCATGGGTCAGTTTTAATATTTTCTAATGTGGGACGTATATTTCTTGGTTTTAATATGCGAGTTATAAGCGCACGACATTCATTAGAGATTTTTGGCTTTTCTGGAAATTTTGGCTCGTTTCGAATTTGCTGAATGATAAAA
This sequence comes from Leptoteleia sp. ZL-2020, assembly GCA_022817305.1. Taxonomy (NCBI): domain Eukaryota; kingdom Metazoa; phylum Arthropoda; class Insecta; order Hymenoptera; family Scelionidae; genus Leptoteleia; species Leptoteleia sp. ZL-2020. The sequence continues at coordinate 35,577 of JABFPN010000378.1, read as the reverse complement.
ATCACAATTTTATAATTTATTATCACTTCGTTCCATTAATTACTAACATTATTATAACTCTTTTAACTTTGTTTACATTTTTTTTTTGCAGTTTACATAATATAAAACATTTGGTTCTTCAGAAGTATAATTTCCAGGTACAAAATAATGTACATCATAAGCTTCTATCGCATAATTAATATGAATATAATTTTTATAAGGTATAATAATTTTAATGTTTTCTTAAAAATGTTAATACACTAATTTTATGAAAGAATATTAACAGTTTCTTTTAAATACCTTTCTTAGTATAAAGTAATTGGTGTCATCGAATGGAAGACAACCCAAAACCATAGCATATAGGACAATACCCATTGACCAGATATCAGAAATCTTTGGATTATAAGGTTTTCCTTTTAATATTTCTGGAGCAACATATGCATAACTGCCACAGTAAGTAGTAACAAGTTCTTTTTGGTCATTTACTCGTCGAGAGAGACCAAAATCTGATAACTTTATGTTAAAGTTATCATCCAAAAGCAGATTTTCGCACTTTATGTCTCTATATTTGCAATTAAAATGAATAATTTGAGAATCAATGATTGTTTATTATTAATTATTATTTTGAATTACCGATGAGCTATTTCATGTTCATGGCAATAATCTACTACGCTGATTATTTGTTGGAACCATTTGCGAGCTTTCGTTTCTTCAACAAAAATATTATTCTTTATATAGTCAAATAAATTTCCATTTACGGCGTATTCCATAATAATGTATATTCTTGAAAAGTGAAGAATTTGTTTATTTCCTTATTTCTATTTATTTATATTTTAATAATAATGATTATTGAAAAAAATGTATACCTGTGGGTGGTTTCAATTGAATGATAATATTTAATCAAATTTGGATGCTTTAAAAGTCTAACGACTTCAATTTCTCTTGGGAAGAATTTTTTGAGATATTCACTTGGAGCACGAAATTTTGATACTATTTTTATAGCTAATTTGCAATTGTATTTTTTTGAAGTGGCGAGCTAATTTACAATAAAATTTATTAAACTACATGACAAATGTATATATATTTAAATTTTTTGAATATGAAAAAGTAATTTATATATCATTATTTTAAATTTAGTGTAGTAGTTAATGAAAAACCTTGACGATTCCACAATGTCCATCACCTATCGTTTCATGTAGAACATAATTGCGATTCGTTAAGACCGTATATTTTTTTTTCTCTTTATCATCTTTCTGATTGGAAGAATCCGATATAAATTGATTTTTAATTTCACTGTTTTTATTTTTTTCCATATTTTTTATGGATTTTCTTTAATGTACATTTGATGCATACTTTTAGTACACTTAAAATTTATATAATTTTTTGTACACTTATAAATTTAAATTTGAAACAAACCAAAAAATAATGATATGTCAATGTCAAATTATACAAGGATAAAACAAAAACTAAACTAAAATATATAAAATATATTTTTATGTATGTATTATTTAACAACTACAAAGTTGTGTGACGAATTAAAAGATTATATTTATGCTTTTACAAACATTTGTATAAATTATGCATTTCAGTTTATATAATTTTTCTTTTTAAAAAGTTTTGAATTACGCGGCTTTTGCTAAAGAACAACGTAGTAAATATGGCGCCTTTAGTCCACTTGTTATCATGCAGCATTATTGGTAATTATAAATTAATATTAAATGTATATAAAGAAAGTTTATTTATTTGATTTTATGTACATTCTAATATATGAACATTCTATTCCTTTTATATTTAATTTAATGAGCTTTTATATTTGTAAAAATACGTTTGTTTGTAATTCGTATTTGCAAGGTTAAGTTGACGATAACCATTTCAGTTTCTTATTTTCAATAATATGATAATTTACGTGCAATTTTTTAGATTTCAATGGTTTAATTTAGAGAATTTTGAATAATATAATATAAATTTACATAATATAAATGTTTAATGACATTATAATATAACTTCTTGCCAATCGCGATAATATAGTATTAAGATTTTTATGAAATGTACTGAAAAGTTTTATTAATAACAATTGAATGAAAAAAATTGGATTATAAGGTATTAAATACATATTGGGAAGCAACAATAATCTAATACATTACTTTAAACTAAAATTAATATTAAAATAATGATTTAAAATTATTTTGTTTTAATTATTTTTTTAAATAAAAACAATTGGAATTTATTTTAACAAAGCCATTTCCTATGTAAGAAATTGTTACAGTTATAAAATTCATCTACTGTTTTTTGCAATTTGATAAAATGTATTTCTGTACATATATATGCTTTTATTTTGTTAAATAAAAAAATAATGTAATTAATACAAATTTTTCTAGCAATTTGATTAATTTTTATAACCTTATTTTATATAAAATTTATAAATTATCTGATTTCATATTAATTTGCAAACTATTAACCTTTATCTCTATAGTAGTTTAAGCATTTTGCAAAATTTAAATGCAAATTAATTTGTACATCATTTCATTGTAGAAAAGGACAACAATGGCGATGTTTTATGGGTGTGGACCTATCCAGCTGTTTCTGATTTACAAAAATCATTTATTATCAGAAAATATAATTTTTTAACAAGACTTGAAAATTTGCAAATATTTGCATATGGGAAGCATGAAAAGTTATGGTTTTACATAACTTGTACTGATGTATCCGATTCAGAACACTTACCCAAGGTATATGAATGATATAGATTTAAAATGTTTAATTTTTCTATATTTAATTTCATAATTTTATATTAACTTTAATTGTATTAAGTCTCAAATATTTTCTGTATTATGTAGGTAAAACAGTTTGCATTAGTGATTATTACAAAGGATTTTAATCCACAAAAGTATGAAGCACTTAGTCGAATATTATGCAAAACTTATTATAAAACTGGAAGTCCAGTTAAACTTCTAGAACTTTACTTGTTAGCTTTTGCAAAAGGTACTTGTATAAGTTCAGAAGATGATCAGTTTTTTGTTGAGGAATGTAATAGGCAATATGCAACTAGCAATGTCAAAGAATTGATAAAAACATTTAAGTTAGAAACAATATTAATATATACAGCTTTGCTTCTTAAGAAAAGAATAGTGGTATATCACTACAATTTAACTAAACTTTTGAAATGGATCAGAGCATTTCCAATGCTAATGAAGCATAGAAAGCTTAATGATTACTTATTCCCCTGGGTGGATCTTGTTGGTGTAGAATTAGTGCAAATTAAGGTAAACATTATTTTCAAAAACATTCAATTTATTTTAATATATACAGAAATATTATGAATACCTTTTTTACAATGTATTAAAATGAATAAATTACATTTTTAGGACCTTTCTCATTATATAGTTGGATGCGTTGATGAGTCTGTTTTGTCAAGAACACATCTTTATGATTTATTTGTAAATTTAGCAGCAAAAGAAATTACAGTTGCAACGCATGCCAAAGGTATAATATAAATGATATAACTAAATGTAAGGAATTTGGCAACATATTTTTATAAATTTGTAATAGTAACATATTAATATATATGCATATTAAATGTATATTTCGAGGACCTAAAAAGATATGTGTAACATGAAGCTCGATATAAATAGAGTTTCACATCAATATTACTATATTACGCAATGTTGCCAAATTTATGATGACGTTAAAAATTAACATGATTTAATCATGATGTTATGGGGTTTTATCCTTATTAAAACCTTACCAAGTATCATTAAATAGAAATATTTTATTTTTTAAAAATACAAAAATTAATCGTTACGTTTATTTTTATCAAAATACTTAAATAAGTAAATTTTATTTATAGAAAGCCTTACTATGACGAAAACTCACAAAGAAATAGCTTTATTCATGGTAGAACTCAGTGAAAGTGCATGTAATGATGCACAAGTTGTATCTGAAATTGCATTAAAAACTCAAGATTTATTAAACCAGTTGATAACCTTAGCCACAGTTGAAACTTCGGATGGAAGAAAATTAGTATCTTCTCAAATCATAAAAGATGAAAATTTAGCACCGGCCGTTGAAAATTTTCTAATCAACTTGGCTGTTGCTGAAAATTTACTTGTGCTTTGATGTTAAAACATTGTGCTTGTAAAGAAAATTTAATATAATTTAAATAAACTTTAATATAATAAGCGAAGATAATGAAGGAAGGTAATAAATACAAATGTTTTGATAATAATAACAATTTATTTTCTATACTTCTACAATTACTCATTAATAATAATATACTATCAATACTAATTATATTTAATTTGTCTCTTAATTTTATATTTACAGTTGTATCATACATCATATTGAAGTTTTAAATCATCATCACAACCATCTATAAAATGTAAATATGTTTTGCATAATTTTTAACGTTTTAAATGAACTTCATATAAACAATTGTAATAATATTTTCAAATCACTCGCTGTTTTTTGATTCTATGCGAAAATTCTTTGTTCAAAGACAAAAATTCATTTCCTTTTATAATCAAGCATGAGATATTACTTGTTTAATTTTGCAGGCGTTTAGCTAGTTAGTTGTAACAAACGGTTTTCGTAAGGAACATTTTGGAAACTTTAATATATCACATGCATCAACGTGAAATAATTAATTTCGTACGATAGGTTTCCAGGAACAAACTGCTCTTTGATCATCTGGAGCTTTTCCAAACGGTCGTAATCCATCAGGCGCCACATACTTATTTACTTGGTAATCCAGCATCACTTCATAGTTATAAATGTCAGTTCCAAGTTGCTAAAATTAAAGAAATGTTTCATATAATTAATTGATATAATTGTAAAAAATGGTCAATATTTTATAATTAAAATGACTAATCTAAAATGTCAATGTTACACTCATACTGACTTGTGTTAAAGGACTGGTATTAGTGGTAAATATACCAGCAAATCCTTTACGTTTAGCAACTTCTAAACAATGATATTCCAATTCTTTCATAATAATAACGTTTTCCGATGGTGTTAGTTCCTGATTAGTGGACATCATAAACGAATGGAAAATTTGTCCCACTCCTTTGGGCAATTTCGTTTCCCTGATCGGACCTTCCAAGAACTCCAAGAAATCAAAGATCACAGTTAATTTTGAAGTAACATTCACTTCAGGTTCGTCTCTTGCATCAAAATTAAAAGCTACACCAAGAATTTTGGCATTTTCTACAGATTTAATGACGAAGCTCAAGTTTTTTTCCACGAGAGGTTCCCACATTAGTGTTACGAGTTCATGATAATCATTTCTTTTGATATCTGGAATCAGCCATCTTTCAAGGTCGGCTTTTGAATAGAAACTTTCGGTAATCATTCTGAAAAATAATTTATTAACTGTAATAAAAGAAGTGAATTGTATTTGTATACAAATGTAAAACGTAGAAACGAGCTAATTACATAATAGCACGGAATATTTATCATATTTGTAACATTAACTTTTTTCTATATTTATTATATGGAAGATCAAACTTTCAATACAATTTACTGCTCCTTATTATTGGAATGCTTTTTTGAAAAATTCATGGAATCTTTTAAATAAATAGTAGGATTGTTCATTATATAAATTAAATACCCTATTTAAACTTATGTATTTCATTTACTAAAAATGTAATTTTATATTATATTATTCGATATTATATCTTTGAAAATTCGTTCGTAACTAATACAAAATGAATTTCAGTTCTAAATTTAATTTGAAGTATAAAAGAAAAAAACGCGCTTACTCGATTACGTCCTCCTTGTGAGAGTCATTGAGTGGCTCGATGACATACTGCTCATCAGAGCCGAGCGTATCCTCAAGGTCACCCGAGTCACAATTTACTTTCATCTTAGTCAAAATTTCAAACATATTTTTAGCAGTTATGAAGTCCGTTATGCTGATATGGTAACCTTGGTCTCGTAGTTTTGTCACCGTATAAATTGAATTTAACGAATTGCCGCCGAGCTCGTAGAAATTGGAATTCAATTGGATGACCCCTCGGATACCATGGCCAATCACTGAAGCTACGGTTGAGAAAAGTATTTCTGCTTTTGGGAGTTGTTCTTCTGAGATCCCGAAATAATCGTACTTCACTGGATCAAGATTTCCTACCATAAAACATAAAATTTCGAGTTTCGATAGTAAGTTTATTTATTTAACATTTGTATGAATAAATTAATAATGATTTTTCTTGTTATTCAATTACCACTTTGAATTGAAGCTTCGTACTGTTTCAGAAGGGCTTGCCTGTCAGTTTTTCCATTTGTGAGCAGAGGAATAAAGTCAATGATAAAAACTTGTGGTACCATATATGGAGGTAAAATGTTTCTTAAAATTTTCTCGATTTGCAATCCGGAAGTGATGTTTTTGTCTGCAACGACAAATGCAATCATAGCCTGAAATGAAATTATATGAAATATTTATATTGATTTGAAGCCTAGTTAGACATTTGTTATAATTTTAGATTCAAATAAATTATTCCGCGTAAGGAAATTTCCTCTGTATACCTGAGAATCTTCTCCAGGTTTATAGCACAAGACTACAGCTTTTTGCACGTCAGCTACTGTATTAACGCTCTTTTCAACTTCCGTAAGGTCTACTCGATGACCTCGGATTTTAATTTGAGAATCTCTACGTCCTTCATATATAACTATACCCTTTACTATCCTGGCATAATCACCCGTTCGAAAAACTCGTGGAAAATCTAAATCGAATCACAAAATAAGCCATTAATTAGGTTTTGACGTCATTAATCATGTTATGATATGATAGAATGAATGATAAATATTGTCATCTAATTTCACGAATCGTTAAATGTAGCCTACTAACACTTTTTTTTAAACACATAACAGAAGTTCGCAATTATATTCTTTTTGCATTGCATTGGTATAATTAAAACCCTCATTACGTTTTTTTATTATTTAGAAAAATGACATTATTCAGTAAAAAAGAAAACACATCGAACCATTTCCTAGTGATTTAGTCATTTAATAGAGGAACAAAATAAGAATATGTACTTTTTATCACAACGCCGCGTACTTAATAATAGGCTGAAATGAATCAGTCTTAAAAACATCAATCAGACAATAATGTAATCAATTCATTCTTCTCAGTTCAATTTCTTGAATGTCAATGTCATATATATATATATATATATATATATATATATATTACATGTGAATTTTCTGATTGTGCAGTGGTCACATTTTATTCGAATTTTGATAACATCTTTCAATGCTCTAGTTTTGTATTTTATATTTATTTTTGTTCAGTACATTTTTATATTTAATATTCTCACCTGGGTCGGTGCCATGTGGATTGTCTAGAAATTTGTTTGAATCTCTATCTTGAATATAACCGGCTGCTAAATTTTTTCCAGCCACAATGATTTCGCCAATCTCTCCTTGGGGCACCACATTCATATCCTCGTTAACCAAATAAATTATAGAATTATCAATCGGTTTACCTAAAATCAAACTCATCATTTATTTATATTCTTTAAAATTATATTCTAAAAGTTTGGAGATTTTTCTTTGATAATTTTTTAAATTTAGGATATTTTAGACAAGTCTCTTTTCCAATATACAAAAAAAAACTCCAATATACCTGAGTAATTTTGAAAGCTAGGTCCTTACTATATTTCATTTCAAAATATTAATATTTATATATTTAATAATTGTCTTGATAATAAAATTCAGTTATTTTAAAAAATTCGTTATGGTTAAATCAGTGATATTGTCAATTAATAATTTAAATCTATGTTAATAATACTTGTCAAGTGTTTTAATTTATTAAATCTACTTATGCGGTGAGCATGATTACCGTGACATGCCTTATAAAAGTAATCTTTGTGATTAGTCACATTAAGTTAATGATAAGGACATGCAAGATATTGTAATGAAAACAAACATTTTTTCCCATTATAATTGCTTTTCTGATGTATCTTATAAATTATTATAATTAAAAATTCCACGTATTGTAATCTCGTACTTCACTTCATGACAAAAATTTATTTTTCCGTTTATTTTCAATTTTAATTAATACAACTTTATGATTTTATTATAGAACGTTATTGAATGTAATGTTGATTGAAATAAAACAGTATTCAGTCTTGACGGGAATGTAAAAAGTGTGTCAACTATCTCCCACTTCTCCAGTTATGAGAAATTGCCGTTGTAAAATGAAAAACCTTTTTATTACTCAATTACTTAAGAATGTCAGTTTTTTAAATTTCTACCACAGTCATAAACGGTAATAAAAATTTAAATCCCCCACTTTTGAGAAAAAGTTTTACATTAATAGAATCAATTTGCAAATCACTTTTGATTGTAAACAAAAAAAATTACATAACAAGTTGTGGCAGGTATTTCTACAGTCTAATAAATTAGATTACTCCATATACCGTTGAACTACAAACGTAATATAATGTAACAATAACAATCCGGCTAGTAAATAATCATTATTGAAAATTAATTATTATTGTAAAAAGACATTATATCCATATATTAAAATTTTAATTGTTTTTGCGTATTAGCCATTATCTATAATGGCTCCAGATAAGAAACACTCAAGGGAATTTACGCGAAAAAAAGTGTACAATGCAAAACTCGTGCGTATTTTATTGCGATTTTTGTCCTTATGCCAACAGAGTAAAACTACCTAATTATGTTATAGCGTTTTCTCATTCTAATTATGAATGATTATCGCCTTCCAGGCGGCGATACTTTTATTCAGATTTGCGTAAATTTAAATACTGATTGGAATAAAATATCCCTATAATTTATTGATCGAAAAGATAATGCAGAATTGTGCCGTAATTGACGTAAAAAATGTAATTAAACAGCCTGCGAATATAGCTACCAAACGCTACAAGTCTTTTCCATTTTTTGTTGATAGATGGTGTTTACCTATGGGAACCTTTTCAAGTCCTTGCAATTGTTGCAAGCTGCTCAGTAGATGGAAGGTGACATCGCCCATAACTTCGGTGCTGCCGTAAAAATTGGCCAATATTTTGTCACCGCCATTCAAACGGTTGAAAAAATTCTCGGCCAGCTTAACAGAGAGAGTTTCACCGGAACAGATCCACAGTCTCAGATTGGATAGCACGTTGCTCTTTTTTTGCAAGTTCAGGTACATTAGTAGCGATTGCAACAGCGAAGGTACCAAAACCAATCGCTGAATCTATAAATATTTTAGATGAAGAATGTAATTAATTCATTAACTTTTAAATTCTTAAACTGAAAAGAATTAAAAGCAGTTTTGTCAATAATTATTACTTTGTTCTTTTCCAGAATTTGGATAAACATTTTCGGATCTTTAGTGTGCTTTGGTTCAACAACTACCAAAGTTCGGCCCTGCAAGAGTGTTCCCCAGATTTCCGGAGCACTATCGACGAACGTTAATGCTGTTTTGAAAATACAACGCTCTTCTGATGAACCAAACGGAAATTCTCTCCACTGCCACTTTAAGCGATTCATAACTGTTGCATGTGGTAATTTTACACCTAGTTAAGTAATACAGAAAAATTAGTTACATACAAATCAATTAAATGAGACGCATAGATTCATTAATGGAATGTCATTTCTATTACCTTTAGGGGTTCCAGTACTTCCTGATGTATATAGAACAATCGAAAGACCTTCGGAATTTACTGGAAATTCACAAGCATCGGCTGGTTCGTAAACGGTCATATCCAAAAGACGTTCCAGTGTGATAAAAGGATGACCATCGCACATACTTGCATCAGCTGCAACAATTTAAAGTACATGATTTAGTTATACAAGAAATTCTATTTTATTTTGTATTATTTTTTTATATATATAAAAAGAAAATATTAAACTTAATGAATTCCGTTTAATATATATTTGATAATAAATTTTTAATGATCATGGGATTGCGCGTAATATAAATTCGATTATAAACAACGATTCTTTTCGATGAGTTTTTATCGCCATAAATAATCCAATCAATTTGTATTATTTGCATAATAAATATGAAAGTGCACTTAACATGATATATGCAATGTGACAGTTACAATTACGTTCGTTGATTGAAGTAGTAAAGTGTAATTTATTGTGTCTGGTGTCATAGAAAGAAATTTATTATTTTTTACTTCAGTTAGAGAATGGGACAATATTTGGACCATATTAAAATTTAAAATTAAATAACAATTTGTATTTTTCTAAAGATTTCTAATATAATTCCAACAAATTTTCCACGCGAACCAATTTGTATTTTAATTATTAAAATAATAACAAATAAAAAATTTTAAAATGTGTAAAAGCAATTTTTTATATTGTCTATAAAAGATATTTATTGAAGTATGTAAATTCATAGTAAAAGTGTGATAACGCAAGAAAAGTATCTATGCCTTATGTTTGTGAAGAATAGATAATGAATAATTATGTTAAATGATTATTCGATAAAATGTTACAAATGATCATTGAATTAAATTTACTAGAAATCAAAGATATTATTAATTGGTAATTAAATAACATACATGTATACATTATACGTAATATACACAAATATATGTTGAACTTTATCTAACGTACTTATTTATTTTATTAATATTTATTTCTACATAGCATTAGCAAGGAGTTTTATTAATTACCCAATCATAAAAGTGGATAACTGAAATATGATAGTTTATTTAATTTTTAATTATTCTTAGAATGACATTATTCTTGCTTAAAGAAGATGCAAAAGTCTGACACGAGACAAATATTCATATCTTATATTACATATTTTTGTTAAATGTTTTGTGTCTTGTCTAATAAAAATATCATCATTTATGGAAATTATTATAATTATTTGTGAATTATAAATTTTAGATATTTCAAACTATGTTATAGAAAATATATTAATTTAATTTTTTTATGAATTGACTAATTAATGGTATTCATTGAAATCTTCCTGGGAAAATTTATGTTAACTTAGTGTAAAATTATAATGTAATAAAAGATAAATTTGAATTTGTCTTTTTTCATGAATTATATGTTATATGTTTCAGCATTTACTATCGTTTGCAGCGATGACTAAAGTTGGCTGCGCTTCTTTCAAAATATGCTCCACCCTCGAACGGGGGAATTCATGATTGAGCGGTAGATAAGCCATTCCTGCTTTGAGGATGGCCGTTAAAACGGCGACTAAGAGATGAGATGGCGGCAGCAAGACGGCCACAATTTTTTGCCGATCCGCGTAAGTCCTATTTTCTATAATCCTAGCTAGTTTGTTGCTCAAAACCTCTAGCTCTTCGTACCGGAGAGTTACTTTTTTTCCAGTAATATCTGAAATTATTTAAATCAGTCAAGCGTGAACAATGTTTCGTGCAGAGTTAAAATTATCAAAGGTTCTAATTTTACTTATTTTGATTTTTTTATATTAAATTTACCTTCGTAAATAATGGCAGCACGTTTAGGAAATTTGTTGGCCACCGATTGAAATATTTTGTGTACAAATATTTCCTCCCCTGTCATATTAATATGACGCCCCTTTAGAATTGATTGTTGCTGCAACGTACCCATCTGCAAATATAACAATAACGTTATAACTTTATTTATTTATGATTATAATATTATGCAAAGGTCATTTTCTTTATAGCTTTATAGCTTTGATACATGAAATCAAATATTTTTAGATGCATTTCTAATTAAAATATTATAAACAAAACATTAATTATATTATTTTAATCTTTTAAATGTTATAAGTATTTTAAATTGTTTATTACATTGAGAGATTTATGATTACGAAAAAATGATAATAATTTACAAACTCTTTTACAAGTATATAATTGACGGATCTAACAAAACATACCTTCTAAGACTAAACGATGAACGTTAATAATATAGAAATATTCTAAGATTAATGTCATAGTTAACAAAATAAAAGATACATCAGTGTTAAATTATATTTTTAAATTAGTACCAAAAAATTTGAAATTGAGATAATTAATTTGTTTTTATACAAGTTTCAAAGTTAATTATAAATGTTTACAATATGATTAAAGTGGACACCTTTAATTGGGAAAATGCGTTGTTAAAAGTATGATCATAGCATGGAAGCCTCATTAAAATCATATTAACCGCGAGGATTTATCGGCGGGTGGCTTAATCCTTTCCCAATGTGTGGTAATTTTCGTCTTGCAACATTAACACGTTGCAAAACGCCTCGAAATAAATAAACATTTAATGCGCTTTCTCTCAGCACGTATCTACGTAGAAGCGTGCCTGTATGATAGTGCAGTTATTCCGCGATTAACTTTGCAACTTGAGGAGGTGTAATACTCTAATTATTGAGTGAAATATCACTGGGGTATTATTAGAATGTAAAGCTTAGTTTAGAATTAACACCACATATTCGCAGTCTTTATTGCATTATTAATAAATAATTGGGAAATCACACTTTTTTTTTATTATCTTCGTCAGTCTTATACAAATCATTTGGACCGAATAATAATTCTGCACTCTTAATAAACAATTAGGTTTGTCAGTTATTTTAATAACAAGGTAACATTGCGCGCTTTTAGAGGATATTTCACAAATTAACTCAATGAAATTTAAGATGTTTATATTGAATTTTATTTTATTAATTGCACGTTCAATGTCACTTTTTTATATTCTTATTAAACAGGAATTTGTATTAAAATTCGACTCAATTTCTGTTAACGGGATAATACAATTATAAACGGAAAAATGTTAACGTGTAATGAGTCTAATTTTGATACAAAAATGGCAAATTTTGTTAGTTTTATTTTAAACAATATTTACATGTCACATTTTAATTGACATTAACATTTTTTAATTTACCAACGTACTAATTTGAAAAAAATTACTGTGTACTAGAATCTTAATGACAATAAGTGTTTGTAATAACAAACATATATGGGAAATGTTGAATTGAACAATGAATGAATGAATGTCAGTAGTCAGGAATTATTATACTTTATAAATGGAAAATTCATAAAATATTTTCATAAATATTTTTTGCAAATAAGAAGTTATTTATTGTAATTTTTAATGAAAACATCCTTATTGTAAACCTTATTGAAATCGTATTGTCTTCTAAGGTTCGATTCCAATTTATCACCTTTTCCCATGATAAATTGGAATCGTACCATAGAAGACAATTTATGAACATACGTATGATAAAATATGAAATGTAATAAAGTATTTATTTCAATTAATCTTTAGGAATTTCAGTAAATTTGTAGGAATTTATTTTAGCATTTATTTCATATTTTATTAGAAGTATGTTCATAAATTGTCTTATGGAGTTCTAGTCCTATTTAATATGGGAAAATTAAATCATTCGTTTTTCTGCTTGCATTTGTACGATAGAATGAAGAATTTGTTTATAATAACCATCGCAATTTGCACAGTAATTTATTTTATTTTAAGCATAATTAATTCATAATCATATTTTTTTATTTAATACCAATCAATCATAATCAATTATAATTATTAAAAGGTATACTGAAACAATGACAGATTTCTACTCTTAATTATTGTATTAATCTGTTTACTTTTAGATGTAAATAATTGTTTATGAAGTGTCTGGGATTATTTGCGTAAGGAAGTAGTTACATTGAAGATAAAATATATTTCAATACCTGGTTTTACATATCATGGTCAAAATTACAGTAAATATGTAAAGCATATCACTAAGAAAACCTTTTTTTCTTTAAAGAAGCATTAAAATAACATTAATAATTTATAAGTGCAGTATTATTTCTGATCACAATTATAATAAGTATGATGAAATTGGCATTTAAAAGAACATCATTTTAATTTTTATTTTTAAAATATTAAATATTCATTTTGTATATTTATATGTGACGAAAAAAGTTTATAACAGTTAGAGAAGATAATTTCAATGTAACATAATCCAATTTTTTTTTTATAATCGTGTTTTAAATTATTAAGTTTATTAAGTTTAATAAGAATTATTCATTAATCGCGATTAAACTATTGATCAACTGATAAGCACTTCAATTCTTAAAAATATAATTTGTTATTATAGGATGATCGTAAAATTAATTAGACGTATAATTCAAATAATTTGAAACTAAGTATAACAGTAATTTAAATTCACAACAGAACTTTTGAATATTATAATGATTCCAACAATTTTTCAATTCTTTATTAAAAAATGTTTATAAGAAGCAGTCACTTGTAAGATTAACCAATTACCCCAAAGGGAACGGAAGCACAGAGAATGTTACAATGTTGCTTAGAGAGAATTACGCAAGCGACATTTTAACATTTCTTGCACTTCCGGCCCCTAAGGATGATATATGTGTAAACTTACTGGAGCTTAAAGTTTTGTAAAGTTTTGTACGTTAAAAAACAATTTTTCAACAAACAATCTTTCATTGCTGATTTATAAATATTTTTTTAAAACTACAGGAAACAGTCACGCGCAAAAAAATTAATGAGCAAATTTTCCCACAATAAGTAGGAATGGAACCCCTTGAAGACAATTTATAAATATACTTATGATAAAATACTGAAAAAATGCTAAAGTAAAGTAATAGATTCCCTAATAGTACAAATTATTTCAAAATATACTGCATATATTTGGGGAATATCAAAATATTTTGGAATATTCTTAAAATGTTTTAGAATATATTCTGCCATTAGGATTCATTGAAAGAAATACTTTATTTCAGCATTTCTTTCAAATGTTATCATAAGTGTTTGTTAATGTTATCATAAGAACTTGCATTCTGGAGTTCGACTTATACTCATTATGAGATTGTAATTATAATTGTGGGGTATAATTAACTAATTTAGTTTTCTGTGCGCAGTGAAGTCATCTTTTTCCTAAAATAATGGGAAAAAGCTGTATGAGTCAGCTCGATAAGGATCATTTGCTGGGAACTATAGTAATCCAACAATTTTTAATCTGGTATTAATTCATTCAATATATTTAGCGTCTTTAATGTAATTGTCGTAATGCGTATACGTTTGACAATAGAACTTCAACTGATTTATTTTTCCCTATCTACCAATCAAAAGAATGACGATGACCGAATCGTGCTGTCACTAGTTCACAACAATAAAATTGAATCAATCGTTAGTTCTTTAATAACAGTTCAAAACGCTCAATTAAACGCACGATGTAAAAAGAGATTGGCAAATTGTATCGTGCATTTTAATTTTCAAAACATATTTCCTTTTTTAATTTTGCAATTTCAGTTCAAATGAAGGAAAAAGAATATTAAACGTTAGAAACCAGGAGTTTTTAAATTTTAGTAAACTGAATTTTAATTTTAACAATTTTTTTATTTTTCATTAGGTATCGCTAACCTATGTCCTTTATAAACCAATTAAAAAACAGTTTACTAAAATTTAATAAACAATATATCAAATTATGAACAGCAACACGTAATTAAAAATTTGTAATAAACTGATTTATTAAATTTTAGTAATTCAGTTTACCACATAATGATAATTTGCAAGTATAATACCAAGCTAGTAAACTTTTTGTTAAAAATGGATAATTTTTCCCCTCAGTTTATACGGACTAACGCGCAAACTATAAATCACAGAAAATTATACATCCATTGAATTGCACCATTAGAAATTCTACAATAAAATTCATCTTCGCAGAATGAAACGAGTCGCTACCTTGGAGGTGATTAAAAATCTATTTACACTTAGTTTCAGTTTAACGCCGTTAGATATAATTTTATCGAGCAACAATTTTTTGCATTACCGATCACGTTAGGCATAAAAACGGATAATTGTCAAGGAAGCGCTAAATAAAATGTGCCGTCGTTGCGGCCGGTAGGAAACAAAATTGCATTGCAAATGCGCTACTCGCTCCTCGGCAGATCAATCCGTGCACTTTGCGTGCACGCGTGCGTTAGAAAATTGCGCGATAAAGTGCAGACGGTCTGCGGGGCAAATACAAAGTAGAAACATTGAGCGCAAAAACCGCCGGCCAACGGTCCGTAAAATGTTTAAATGTGAACTCGGTAATGTCTTGGGTATACGCTCCATTAAGTATGGTGAAAGTTAGGACACTTTTAGGTGAACGTTGATACTTATTAATTAAAGCTTTTGTAATCGTTCAATTTAAACCAGTCAGTTTCATCTAAACCAAAAGTTATTCCTACTGATCAAAATTCTGACGGACACAAACATTTGTTTTTGCTCCTTTACTGATAACAAAGTGCATCTGCTAACTCAAAAATAACAGAAAAAATGTTTTACCAATTAAAATTAAACATTATGAAATCAGAATAAATATATGAAATAGTTTTCAATCAAAAGTGGAAGATTCGATGCATTTATTATTTCTTTTCAAATTTCACTTCCACTTGTTCTAATTAAAATAATTTTTTCTTTTTTCATTTTTATAATGTAAAATGTTTACTGAAGTATTTCTTATTGTAGACGTTGAAAAGTAAGTTGATTGTAAATCTTCCAAAAGATTTTCCAAAAACTTTGCTTGCATTTCTTTTCTCTTACGCTTTTTAAGAACGGAATTTCAATCGGGAACTTACTTTTACTTTCTTGTCAGGCACGGGAAATGATTAATTTTGAAATGAAATACACTGAAAATGTCACAAGGTTTTGCAGCACAATGAACCACTTGTTAACCACTTGTACGAACGGTCACCAATCCTTTACACTTGTATTTTAAATTAAAAAATCATTTTCGGGATGGAACGAAGAGGAATGGTCCTCTTAGCGCGGTTCACGCGGGAATGTGTACTCTCGTTGACGTGACGAGACCTTTTATATGATAGTAGGCTTCGAGGACCCTGAATTGTTCATTGTCTGTGCCCTCCTTTGCTGCATTTCTGTACCTTTTGCTTGTTAAATATTTACACATCTAAATCTCAATTAACAAAATCTTCGCTTTGTTACACTTTTTATTGTTCACATCTTTTATTTTCATCCCTGTTATTTATCCCTTTACGTTGCACTTCAGCAAAAAACTTTTACACAAACTCAAAGATGATTTTAAAGCAATATACGTGTCATTACAAAGTAATATAACTGAGGGAAAAAAACATATTTTTAAAACTATTCATTTTCATTTTGTTAAGTAAATTTACATAACGCAGTATATATTTAAGTATGTCATGTAACATGCACTTTAATATTATTTAACTAGTTGAGTACACGTGAAAGTAAATGTATTATCTTTTTTATCATATAACATTCATAAATATTTAAATAAATTGTTATTATTTATATGTTCTATATTTGTATACATACAATGTGTTTATATAATATATATGGAAAACTAATTGGATACACGGAGAGAAGAGATTAATATAAATTACTGATATTGTGTCAGCTTTCTAAGATTAATTGTGAACAAATTGGTACGTTTTGTTAACTTAAGATAGTAATTCCTTAAATTTTGCAAATATATATCCAGTTTACCAACAATATCAGTAATTTTTAACAATCTTGACTCTCCGTGTACGTATATTACATATAGTATATTACTTAATGAAGAAACAGGTGATTTTAAGTTGGTCCTCGCCTTTTGTTCTGAATACCATCTTAAAAATATTTACTTTCCGAATCGTGTGCAATACTTTATTTGCTGTAAAAGTACAATGTCTTGGTAGCCTAAAGTGCTGCCAAAGCATTTTATTTTATAAGGTGAATAAAATTCATTCGAGTAAAGTGATAAAATGTTTGCTTTTAGTGACACACTGAGAAAAATATAACAGAAAAAATTACTGTTTTTAACTGTAATTCAGCCACATGTCCGTATTTTAATAAAAATTACTGTTCTTTAAAAGCAAATACACTAGTTTTAAATGTCATATTTATAGATAAAGCCGAAATCTTTCCTGTTAAAAAACGGTAATTTTTATCAAAAGACGGACATGTGGCTCAAATACAGTTGAAAACAGTAATTTTTTCTGTTATATTTTTCTCAGTGCATAACTTGGAATGGACATTAATGAGAATATAATGATAGTATTAAATACTTGTATAAATATTCTATTAGTATTACATATTACTGTGCTGGTACCTTGTATACTATGTTTACATTTTGAAAAAAATTACAGTAAATGAATTGTACACGGGGACAAAAATTGCCATTCAGTTGAAAACGTTTGCTGTTCATTCATTTTCACTTGATACAAGTTTCAAACTATCGAATTAACCACGAAAGGTGCACTGAGAAAAATACGACAGATAATATTACTGTTTATAACTTTGTTTCAGACACGTGCCAGTTTTCCAATAAACATTACTATTTTTACATGGAAAAATTCCATGTTTTATATATAAACGTATCACTTAAAACATTTGCCTTTATATTTAAAAAAATTGAAAACAGCAATGTTAATAGTTATGTTTTTCTTAGGGTGATATATTGAAAAAATATAGTATTAGGATTTGACATAATATATATTAACTGAACTGTACGATTATAAAATGGAGTTTTAACATGTATTGTGTTAAAATTTAATAAAAAAAAAATCTTACTTGACCTATATCTATCGTGGGGCAAGTTTATCCACCCACTTTTTAGAATCTTTTATTTATGCAATTATTTCTTTATGAAATTATGCAAGAATTTCGCAACAACCCTACCGCAAAGTGCCCAGTATATTGGAGTATTTTGATTAGTCATGTAAGTCGCATTATCATGCTGGTTTGAACGACGAGACCGTACACACCAAACCATCCTGCAAATTTCAACACGATACACAGTAAAATGTGTTACTTTACACTCGTAAAGTTCAGTTATTATTAATTTATGTTACTATTTATTTCTCAGGGTGAATTTTGAAAATATTACTTTCACGTCAATGCGTTGGTATATAAAGGACTGTCATTGATCCTATTATTTACCCTCAATGTTAAATAGAGTCAACGTACCAGCACTTTTTAAGTTACAATATTATGCGAAAAAAAACTGCCAACGAACAAAACATTAAAGTTGTTCTTCTATTACGATCGGTTATTGCTTTGAGCGTACACGTTGTTAAACTAACAACGTGTGATACAGTTTCAATTACGAATCATTCAACATGGCATGCTCTATTGAAGTAAAGTTGATTTTGTTTTTAAGTTAACGTTTTGACATCTATATCATTAAAATCGTGATTTAATATCACATGCTATTGATGCAATAGTGAATGTCATAAAATTAACATTCACTGAAACACTGAGGGAACAAAACATTTGTTTTAAATAAAAGTTTACTTGCATATGAATCTGGCGAATTAGTAAAGTGAAGCGATCTTTTGTTTCTATTAAATAATTATTTTAGTTGTTTCAAATAAACAGCTTCTTAAGTTCATATATGGATAAAAGTATGCTTGACATTAATAATCTAAAAGCAGAGTGCATTGTTTTAATAATATATAAAATTATAAAACCATCTAAATGTCGACTTTACATGAAAGTTCGAACACAGTAATTTTTAATGCACTCTTATGAGAATCATAATTGAAACGTACAAGATGTAAAAAAAAAATTTTGCTATTTGCCTTTATTTTTTTTTTTTTTTTACCTTTACCTTTATTTACATTTGTTACTAGGAAACTTTTCTCCAATTACAATGTGCTTTTTTTCAATATAATTTTATTAGCGCACTAATTGATACTAATTATTTAATTAGAACAATTGAAATTTAGTAATAACAGCTAAAGAAACAAATCTTTTCCTCGTTTAATTAATAAAATTAATAACTTGATTAAATAAAGATCTTCGTTGCTCCAAATCGGAAACATTTGCTTAATTTTACGTAATTTCAATTAACTTAGTTTCAACAAATGTTGCTCAGTTGAATGAACTATAATTTGTCTGTCCCAACTAAACACTTCTATGTGCGTGACATTTCCACAGTACGATGGCCTTATTGCACCGGTAGAAATTCCCATGTTATGACGTACATTTGCATATGGTTGGTTCGCAACCGATGAATGGAAATTCCGTCTGCGTAAACGGTGTTTAGCGATGAGACATTTACGCGCTAAAGTACGGCCGTATACTTTACATATAGTAAACGATGCGTGCACAAAGTCCCGCGTCAAGCAAGTTTTTCCACGTCACCTCAAACTTTTCAATGCAGTTGACGATACCGAGACTTTTCGTCTCTTGGAAAATATTGCTTACGCATTATTAATAACTGAATAGTTTTATTTTTACGAGCTCAGGAAAACTTCTTGTTTCGATCCAATTAGTTCATTAATGTAACTTCCTCATATAAATTATTGTGTTACAGTATTGTAGACTCTGGTTATAATGCACGCGAATGTGATAAATGATTCATAAATTCATGCGATTTGAATTCAGTGAATCAAGATAGGATGTAAACCCCCCTCGATGATTAGTTTTTACGACAAATTTTTTTAACATAAAAAAATTTTTTATCGCGCATTAAACTAACATTATAGTTCACGGAATGAAATGTGTAAATATGAAAATGATAAAAAAATATCGTCGTGGTATAATTATGAATTGTTATATTATTTTCAAAGTTTTTCCCCCCCTTTATTTGATCAATTAATGATATATTATAAATATGTAAGTAAAAAATACTAGAGATTAGATAAATGGAAAAAAAATCGTTTTTAAAAAAGAAATTTAAGGGGGATGATTCAAATTGGAGCAAAGTTTCCAATTTTTAATGGAAGTGCAGTAAGAGAAAGTTATTAGTATCTGCTACTATATTTTATAATAATTCGGAGATATTCCAGGCCAAAGGCGAAGGATTACCAACTTGAAACCATTTTTTTTCGAATTAAGTACGCTATTTTATTCACTGTGAAAGTGAAATATGTTGATAGACCACAGGGCTACCAATACATTTTATTTTTAAGGTGAATAAAAATAGTCACCAGTCACGTACTTTACTATCACTCTACACCACCATTGTGAAACATATTAGTCAAACTCTAGTGTTTGACTTGTGAGAGGGGTGTGGTCTAAATTTGTCCAATCACGGGTGTTCATGAAGTAAGTCCCAAATGATAAGTAGTGGCGTAGAGTAACAAGTTCTATTCCTTGGTTACATTGTTTTAAAATATTACATTATTATATATAATGTATAAAGGTTTTTTGTATAAATATAAAATATAATATAATTAGTACATAGTGTGATGTATGAAAGTATAACAATAAAAAATAATACAAAAAACAGAAACAAAATAAATATAAATATAAAAAAGGAAAAAATATAAGGAGATAATATTATAAAAAATATGAATATAAACATATCTCTGATATACTGTTAAAAATGGTAGCAACTACTTATAAATTTCTCTCAATGATAATTGAATTATGTTTTGTATTTTAAAATTGGTAGAAAATATTAATTAATTACGAAGTCGTGTTCATACTCTTGAAAACAAAACATTAACGATTTAGTATTTTCGATAAGCTCTAAATTGAGAGCTATATAATAGATAATATTATTGTTTTTAATTTTGTTTTAGATGCAACGAAACTAATTACACTAATAATTAGTTTTGCAACAAAAAGTACTGCCTTTATAAAGAAAAATTTCTTTTCTAAGTTTAAGCATACCATTTAAAGCTGGTGTCTTTGCTTTTAAAAACAATAATATTGATTCCAAGACTCACTTCAGAAGCACAGTTAAAAACAGTAACATTATCTGTCATATTTGTTTTTCAGTGCAGCAAATGTGATATCATCTTATATAATGTAAAGAAAAATTTAGTTTTTATTTCTTCTTTGAAACATTTTCTGAAATTTTAAAAAATTCCGTCGTTATATAGTAATTAAAGTTTGTAATTAATATTAGTAATTAAAGCAATGTACTTGCATAACATTGAAACATTAACCGTGTTTATGAAGCGACATTAATTTGAAAATAATTATGATAATAAGAACGATACCAGCATATTCAAAAATTAAAGAAGTTGTTAGAAATAAAAATCATGCAGTAAAAAAAAAGAAGTGTGAGATACAAATCAAGTATTATTGAAATGGACAATTTTACATTATTTCACGGTAACAATTATGAATGTTAATATCAATTATATTGCACTGAAAAAAAGTAGGAAAACACTTTCTGTATTTAATTAAAATAATACCGTTAAATGATTAATTATATCTACCATTTTGATAAGATCTTTTTATTGTAACTAACAAAATTTATCTGTATCTGTTAAAATCTTATATTAACTTCTTTTGAGTAAGTTACAAACTGTTTTCTAGTTCAACACTGATTCACTACTCCTTTCTACACTGCTGAAAATATTATACCCGACTGAAAATACCTGTCTACTTAATATATAAAATTTTATTCAACTTAAAAGTAAAATGTGAAAAGCAGCCCCGCAGGGTTACCAACATAATTCACTTTTACGCTGAACAAAATATCGTACTCAATTCTAAAAAAGTATTTTCAGGTTGGTAACCCATCGCCTTTGGCTTGGATTGCCAACTGAAAACCACTTTTTTCCTCGTTAATAATACACTATCATTTCAAAAGGTACACAAACACACGACAGAGAAAATAACTAATAAAAGTTACTAGCATTTTATGTATGTATATATATTTATATATAGATCTCAAAAAAATGGTGACATTCCTGAAACTGCAGTGAGTCCAATCAAACTTCTTGGTTAAAAAGAGTAAGAAAATTGTATGAAAGAAAGAGATTTAAAATACATTACAAAGTTGACAGCCAGTACTGCGTTAGTGAGACAATCACATGAATTTCAATAAGTTAAAAGAACTTATAAAACACTGCCAGTGAATTTTGGAGCATGATCCGAAAAAGGCTATTACTTTGATGAAATTATTATTATTAATTAATAATGTAATATGTAATTCTATATATATATATATATATATATATTAATTATGTATATAAATTATTTATATAATATTTAAATTTGTTAGGTAGAGAACGTCCTTTTTTGGGACATCACGGACAGTTAATTATATCATATACAATTTTTTATTATACATTACACAACGCATACGTTTATAATAATGAACAAAATCATAATATTTACATCTTTTATGATTATACTTCATTAACTGTAATTGTACTTATGTTAACATTGTACGTTACGTTCTCAAGTTACAAGAAAATTTGCATTTTTTCAAACAAAAATTTTTCTCAATTTAAAAGCATGTTTTCCAGCCAACAAACGTATGCATTTATTTTTTCTTTAATAAAAGGAATTATTGGCAAACGTTCGATGACAAAATACGACAAAGTACTTTTAAATTCCATTCATTCTTTTTAATTATTTTTCAATCTATTAATCCTTATACAATTTATCACAGAGTTCCGTTGAACATTACACAATTCTCTGTGGAATGTAAAAAAAAATTGAATATTTTTAGAACAAAAAACTTGAACTAAACAGAATAGTCTTCTTTCTCTTTATTTATTTTTCTTTTCTCTTCTTTTTTTAATTATAGTTTATAATGCTTGTGTGCACTGAGCATTGGTTTAGAATCAAATGCGTGCTAAATGAAGATGTGCTCCGAAATTCGATTTTGCAATTTGAAATCTGCGTATTTGCATGGAGACAAAGAAAAATAATCGTCCGTGAGATGCGTCGCAACGCACAAACTTAATTCATCGTTAACGTCATAAATGCAGTCAGTGCTCTTGAAGCATTTAACGAGTTGCGTGCATTTCATTCAACCCATTTTATTCCATAACAATGAACAAGTGGAACCTCGAAGAAAACAAGCGAAATAACAATTAGGAACAATTAAGATTAAACAATTTGAATTGGACGTTAAATAATTACTAATTAATTATCATACCATTAGCCAAGGCTCTTTTTATGGCTCACTTATAAGAAGTAAGAAATTATAAAAGTAAATAATTTGTTAAATTACTTTAAACGCTTATAATTCTGATTCGACTTGCAATTCTAATGACTTTTTAAACGAAGAGGTCCAGTTTTGTTTTGCTTTTTTTTTGAAGTATAGATACCTCGATGAATGTATGTGAACTTGACATTTAAATATAATACTTGAGACGTATCATCGACCTCACCAAAAATTACATACGCGTCATAATGGAAGTTTAGAGCGTATTTAGTGCTTAAAAGCAATTTTGAATTAAATTATAAATGTAAAAGGATATTTAAAATTGATTTATGGAATGATCAGAGTGTGAAACAAGAATTTAATTCAAGTAAATAATTTCATTTGATGCTTATCATCAGAAATTGTTAATATTAATAAATGGAAGAATAATAAAAGGAAATAATTGGACTTTCTTAAATTTATTTAATGTGTAATTAAACGTAGTTCATTACTAAGATATAAGTTGTAATATTTATCGATTCAATTTAACAGTAGCTTTTATATAAATATAAAAATTACATAATAATAGTAATTGTACATTTAATTAGTTATATACAAAAATATATTTCTTAACATTTATTAAATATGCATAACTGTCATAAACCCTTTATTTCAGTGCACATACATTTATTTATGTATACATGTATGTAAGCCATTATTGAATTCTACAAAGAAATAAAATTTTACAACATTTTGCACTGCATAATCAGTTGAGGGCTTAAAGTAAATGTAGGAGAAAAATGAAAATATAAATATTAATCGCAATTTCTGTTTAACATAATTTGCATATATAACAATAAAGAGTATAAGTTTATGCTTAGTATTAACTGCTGCGGAGAAACAGATCATTATCAGCGCAAAAGTTTTTATCAACAAAACTGGGTTCGCGTATTGTGAGAATATACAAGAGAAGCTTGCACGATTCAAAGGGCTATAAAAAAGGGAATCGCTCTCGTAATTTCTTATCACATTTTAGAGCCAGCCATATAAATCCTTACATTGATCATATCCAAAGTAACGGAAAGTAACGATTTTATTTGACCAGGAACAATCGTGCAAAAAGCGCGGCCTTTATAGAACGTTATTATAACGAGGGAAAGTCGATGGTGAAATAAAAAGATCTGGAATAAGGCCGTTTCGGTTGTTATGATTTTGTCCAGCGAACACCGAGGAATCCATATCCGACGTAAACAATGATACGATTACTTCATTCGCGTTTCAGTGAACGAAAAACCAACTAATTCCAATTAGTATTTATAAAATTGTGTTGCGTTTCATTAAAAAGATCTTATACGGTTTTGAATAATTGCATCGGTTAATGCCACTTGGGAATTAAGTAGCAGAATAATATTTTACTGTATCGGTTTTAATTACAATTTGTACCAATCACCCAGTATTAGAAAATTTATAGTAAAACAAAAAAAAATCAAATCAACAGAACTGTTTTGTACGCCGTGAGAAATTTATCAGCAATGCTACAAATTATAACATCACATAATAATAAATCACTTTCAGGGCTTTACTTTTGGAATTGTTAAAATACACTCTTGCCAGTTTAATATTAGATATATCTTTTTATATTAGAATTCAGAATTATTTAATGTTTCTTTTTGTTTCCATTTAATCTGTATAGCGAGTTTGGGAATTTGAATATCGTGTATAAGGAAATAGATGAAACAAGAACAAATGAAAATGTAACAACATCGGTTTAAAGTAAATTCAATCCAAGTAATAAGATAAATGGCATCGACAATTTGTAGTAATAATCGTATGCGGAGCGAATATTTTCTACGTTGCATAACGAGAATTGGTCATCTGATTGGGTCAAGTGGAGAGAACAATGGCTGGTATCCAGCCAGTCAGTTTGACATAACCGTGTAACCCTTTTGCTATCATAATCCGTGACATCCGCGGTAACCTTATCTATTTCTACCACTTCCGTAAAGC
The DNA here is from genome assembly GCA_022817305.1 of Leptoteleia sp. ZL-2020. NCBI lineage: Eukaryota > Metazoa > Arthropoda > Insecta > Hymenoptera > Scelionidae > Leptoteleia > Leptoteleia sp. ZL-2020. Next base: position 9,842 of record JABFPN010000378.1, on the reverse strand, counting down.
GGAAGTTTACCTTAATGCATTCTTTTTTTATAATTGCATTCTTTTCGTATAACGCCTGCAATTAATTTGTCGACTTCCTTCCTTTCTCATCGATTACTTATCGGTTCATCCATTAAACATTCAACAACTTATTTCGAGGTCTTTGAAATGAAATATCGAAAACTTGTGACGTTCATTGTCAGATACTTATTCTCAATTTTCTTCTTTTTTCTTAGTTCAACGTATTTAATAAAACATATAATATTACATGGATTAAGATAGTAATCATTAATTAATTTAATGTAAAATTTTTTCTCAATTTAAAATAAAAAAATAGTGTGTTCAATAATTATTGATAATACTGCTAACTCCCAGAGTAAGGGACAGTTCAATTAAATATAAACAGAAAAAGATAAATGGACACGTTTATTATATTTCAGTTTATTTCAATTGTTTGGTTTTTACCTTGTAAATTCAGTATTTTACTTTCAGCCCATGTTACTTTTTCTACTATATATATTTGTTTTTCTTATAATTGTGTACAAACTATTTTATAAAAAGGGGCAAAAAATGTACGATAACACAATGAAATTTAGAAACGAACAATTTAATACATTACATTTCTTATACATCCTTTACAATTAAACGCTGTAATCTCGAAATAAAACAGTCATTATAAGTCGCGTGTTCGCGCGCATTTTCTTTCGTCCCGTGTCATTTTTCTGTACGTAAAAATCCACGTCTTTTGTTCGCATCCGGTCATCTTGCAAACTCATTAATTGCAGTTATTTCTTAAAATAAATACAGTATGTGTATCAATGGCGCAGTTCTGTGGGCGAAGATGAAATATTATTCTATCGAAATTGCGAAAAAAGTATAATAATTTAATAAGCGTGCGCTACTCGCGTTTTTACGATAAAATAACAATGATGCCAACTTCGACGGAACATGAAAAATCTTATGATTACAACAATTATTAAACAAAGTAATAAAATTAAAAAAAAAGAGAAAAATTTAACAATCCATACCAAAGCGCAAGAAGCTCGAAAATATTTCGTAATTAATTAGCAAACGATAATAACATTAATAATAAGAATTAAATAAATAATTAAAACAAAAATTTAATATAGAGTCAGTTTATACACGCAAAAATAAGTTGGAGCAAAAATTACTATACAGTGTAATAACGTTGACGTAAAACATTTTGTTGTGGTCTTTTAATAAATTGACAGACGAAAAAGAACAAGATTTATACAATTTATTAGTGTTCGTCAGTAATAAGGTATAATAATATAATAATTATTATATTATTGTATAATTATTATAAGGTATAATAAATATACCTTAATATTTATAAATACATTTAGTTCAACTAAGTTGAACTAAGTAGAAAAATATATACATAAAATAAATACAAAAAATAAGGTATAGTAATTTTTGTTGCAACTTTGTTCTGCGTGTACAAGTATGTACATAAATTCTGAGATTTCTTTCTCGAAGAAACAAACTTGCATAAAGCGTTGGACGAAACGCGGATAATTAACATTTAATGGATGGATAATTTTCAAACTCCATTTTCAGATAGAGTGCTTCGTATGCTGTCGTCCCTTTGCGTGATTCGTGGATTTCTTATGGTGGTTGGGATATCCCGGTCGCTGCCCCTTCTGATGCTCGAGTCTCTCTCGAACCTGCTCTTTGACTTACCCGGTCGTGGCCCACGAATATTGGATATTAATACATAAACAGCCAAGATGCCAACCACAAACATTGCTACTCCAACTCCGCTTACCGTTGCGACCTTGAATTAGAACAAATGTTGTTTAAGAGGATGTCAGAGGCGTTCAACTAATCAAACAGTGTTGGTAATGTATAAAATTGTATTAATTGGTATTTTATTTTATAGCATTATATATAATACTGAGGAGTATTCAAAAGATTTTAACCGTTTTTGCCATGTGGAAAAAAGTGGAAAGCTTACTCTAACCTTTAAGTAAATATAATTTAAAACGATAAATTTAATTATATACATTTATGACAAAGGAACAAGCCTTTCAAATATTATTGAAATCTGTCCGTAAATAACAAAATATTTTTGTTTCTAGTTTTTGAGGTGACCATGCTTCGTTTGACATCCTCTTAAGAGAAGATACTGTAATAATAAGCGGAATTATGGAACGAATTATTTACGTTAGTACAGGTTTCAATGATCTGAGATACCAAGTATACAAAAAGTATGCGGTAAAGTTAAGGACAAAGAAGAAAAAGAATAAGAAGGAATTAACCATCGTCCACCAATCGCTGTCGTCCATTTCAGACACGACAATTGGTCTGACTTCTTCGTTTGCATCGTCGTCGTCCAGGACTCGAAAACCGGTGGAAGAAGTGGCGCAACCAGTGCCAACGGTCTTGTCCTTGGACACCAATTTCTTAAATTTGTCCGGAGCGTTGTCGCTGTCCTCTTCGTGATCGTCAAACTCGTCGTCATCTTGCGGCAAAGTCTCCCCACCCCAGAACATTTTCGGTACGTTTTTTACAACCATCATATTTCCCAATTCTTCGATATTGCTACCTTTCAATTTCAAAGACAAACTCAACATTCTAGAGGCGGTTCGCACTTCTGTGTTTTGGTTTTCTATCACAGTTGTCAGAATGTTATTCCAGTCGGACGGGTTTAGCTGGTTCTTGCATTTCTTCTTTTTGCTGTAATTTTTTTATTTGGTTTAATGAACGTACTAGTGAGTGCATAGTTTAAGAAGGTATGGACATTGAAAGATACCGGAAATAAAAATATGAACCTCAATTTTCTTCTTATTTCGTTCTATAAATATGATGAAACAAATGTGAACTTTTAAATTTGTTTCTATTTTACATTAAACAAGTAGTTGCCGTTGACTTTTCAACACATTTAAACTTCCCATAAAGTTTTAGTTTAGTTTTACTTAAAACTGTATGAATTAATTTAAGTGAAATGAACATTTACATATATTTCATGAAAATTTATCTCTATTTTGTAGTTGGCTTTGAGGTCAGTTGTGAAAAAAGAGTTGCAATATGTAATGAATTAAATTATAATAATAATAATAATAATAATAATAATAATAATAATAATAATAATAATAATAATAATATTGTTGGTGGTATAAACTATAAAACTATGAAATAAAAAAAACTTAAAATCGTAATTCCATTTTATAGTTTTAGTTTTTATTATTATTAATTGATTTTCTTAATTCTACTTTATAATTCTCTCAACTCTAAATACTTATTGCTTTATTTTTACAGTTATGATAATTTTTCTCAATGTGGATTGACAATTCCAAATAAATTATGCTATTGTATTGAATTGATCGCGTTCATAACACGTGTAAAGTTACTCTTTTTGCACATAGATTTGTTAAATGTTACGACAACTAATCATGTAATTTAACAGAACAGAGCCTGCAGTTATTAATCAGTATCTAATTATCTATTGCTTTAAATGACTCGCCAATCCGTTGCTAAACATTTAATTATACACGTGTACCAATTTTTGAATAAATCAAGTAAAATAAAAGTTAAATGGGAAATTGTTACGCGTTTCACAATAGAAATTTCGTAACTGAAGTTATAATTCTTATTAAAATATTTATCATATTATACGATTCAAAACAACTTCCAATTCTTATGAATATCATAGTAAGAAAAAGTTCATTCATAAAGATCTGTTTTGATATTTAAATACAGATTGCATTTTATACTCCAATTATATTAATCTATCGCAAAAGGTTTCAGGCGATTGCAGTTTACATTTTTTCTTGTCCGTATTCCTTTTATAAATATTACATAAAAAGTAATAAGTGTAAATGAGAAAAAAAACATTTGAACCTCATCAATTGACCATACTTCCCTAATCTTTTTATTAGTTTGTTTTCTTTGATAATATACTAACCAAATTGTCTCTAATGCTTTAGAATAACTGTGCACTGCGTTCTCCAACCACCTTACATCTCTCAGTTCTTCAGCATCATATTTACCAGTTCCCTCGCTACCGTTCCATAATTTTGACTTTTCTACTCTGGTTTCTAAGCCGTCAAATTCATTTCTGCAATAATAATATATGTTTTTTTAATCAATATTTAGAAATACGGGTATATTTTTAATAATAGTCAATTCCAAATGGAAAATTACAATAACTGTTTACAAATTTCCATAAGCTTTACTACGTACAAACTGTGACCTTCAGGCATCAGTTTTTTTCTGATGAAACAATAAAATTAAAGCTGTTTATTGGGTACAAATTTCGAACGTTTTAATGAAATAAAAACACAATGTTTACATATAAACTCATTTACACATGATAAATTTGATAATTCAATTTTATGGTTAATACTTTAACGCGCTATTATTTCAGATTCACCACGTCTGCAAAAACAAATACTCCATCTCGTGTAAAACGGAAAAAATTAATTCGAATACACAAAGTGTACTGATTAAACATCATTTGTGAACGATAATAATTATTTTGCAACTAGAAATAGTTATTAATCAGTAGATTCACAATTCAAAAAACAATATTTACACTCTTTCATTAAGGAACGCAGACTTTTGCATCAGCATTATAACGCATGCCAATAAATATTTTTCCGCAATGAGCAAAAAACAGACAAGTTACTTTTCTTGAAGCAATGAATATAGACTAACCAAGAGTGTTTATAAATGATCAATAAAAGCATCAATAAGCATATCAAGCTTTGCAGATCATTGTGAACTTTATCTTTTCAAAACTTGTTCGTCACATGTTCAATTTTCACATATATTTAAGGAAAATGGCTATATAATTCAAGTAAAAGAAAATTTCAAGTTAAATATACGAAAAAATCACATATTAATATGAGATATTACAATATATTTGCTAAATTCTCATATATTTCATTTCAGATTTTCTTTTATTTTACATATAACTTTATTTTCCTTAACAAATTTATATAAAATGAGTTTTCTCAGCTGTCATGTGTAAGATTTCAAGGTGTAACAGTGTTTGGGAGTCAAAGAACACCTGATACCACCTGTAAACGAGCGTTGACTAATTGTTGCGTTGGAAAAAATGCGTTATTTAAATGCAAGTGTGGGAATTCTTGTGATCGATTGCTATTTAACACATTGCTCATTGTTTCAAGCATTAGTACCCGCGGACATAGACTAGCCTCGTTGCCGACCTCGGCCAAAGAGGAAGTTTTTTCACATACAGCGTGTTTCGTCCGGGGCTTGATAATTACTTCTTACTTTGTTGACTCGACGAATTAACATTGTCCCATTTATTGTAATCCGTTTACTTAACGGAAATGTATCGCCGGAAAATTATGTACATTAAAATGTCTATTTAAGAGTCCACAAATGTACAAAGGCAACCGTGAAATTTGTTCCTTTAAGAAGATTAATAATTGCATTTACTTTCGGATTTGTTGAACGCACATGAACTTGATTCAATAATTGCTTTTGCAAACGTGTACTATTTACTTGCGATGGAATAAATCGTATCAATTATAATTCAACGCTGATGAACGTAATTGAAGTGCATTTGTTGCTTTATGAACTTGATATTTCCGGCATACAACAATCTTATATAGTTTCGGATGCGCCATAAAATTATAAGTTTATCATGCAATTACAGGGAACAATTTTGTTCTATTATATTTTACTGTAAATTTGAGCACAATAACTGGAATAAGAATTTCATAACTGTTTAGAATGCAAGTTTTCGCATCCTTATTCATGAGACGCAACAAAACAGGGTAAATTGAAAATAATAATTATAACAAAAGACTAGATAATCAATATTAAGAAGCAGCTTTTTGTTTGGTAGAGCATTCTTTTACTACACTAAGAGGAATTGATTAATATTTGCTACGATATTTTGTAATAACTGGGGTATATATGTAAGCATTTATAGGATTCCTTACAATATAAAGTATTGTTAAATATAATCGTAAAAAAATATTAAAGAAATGTCGTTACCAAGGAATAGAACCAATTACTTCGAAGTCATCAGTTGCTACCTTTACCACCAGACTATACCACTACATGGAAATATTTTTTACAGTCGCAGATATTTGTGACTGGAAAGACCTATGTTCCTTGGTCACTTTTTTCTGACATTCTTTTAAATAAATGTCTATTATGAGGAATTCTATAAAAGCACATATATCCCCATGGTACTATGAAATATACTATCAACCACTACTATTCTCATATTGTATGTTTGTCCTCTTCGTGATTTCTATTTACCGTGCATCTTCGAGCAAAACAATATTATTTGTGGTGTCAACTAAGTTTAAATGTTGCTCCAATTTTCCTTCGCTAACGACAATAATAGTCGCATTCGATAGCTCGTTGAAAAATTCAACTTTCGGATTTCCGATATGAACGATTCGTGATGAATATTCTGAAAGTATTTTTTCAATCAGTCATATAAAAAATCTGTCTACATATATATGTCAGAATAGCCAGGTTTTAGTTGACCAAAGTAGTAATAAATTGTACAAATCTTGTACTCTCTCGACCGTTAATTTATTAAAGTACCACAAAAAAATGTTTTACGTCACGTGTCTTATACGTTATAATAATTTTTCTGCGTGTATGTGCGAATTACCATAATAATTGAAATATCGTACCGCTATCTTCGTCGTAGATCATAACACACATATTCTTCGCGATGGCTTCCATTGTCAATTTCTTTGCCATGTTTTGCACATCATCCTCACTGTCATCGTCAGCGTCAGTTACCAAAGTGAACGACTTCCATTTCAATGCCTCGAGCAATTTAACCACACCCTAAAATAACATACATTATAACAATACATATTATTATTTTATACTATCAACATTATGCCAAGCAAAAGGAAACGTGACGTAAAAGTAAATGAAAAATGTTAAACACTTTGGTACCTTGACGATATAAGTGTCGGATTCTTTAGCTAGATGGTGCATGAACGGTGCATTGTTTGTTTTTTTAACCACGAGGGGCACTTTTAGTACCGAAGTCACTTTATTGACTGCTTCCGCGTTCGCCATCGAATCAGGACCAATTATTCCTAAAATTACATAATCCATTGAAACATCAAAGGCTGTTGAATTGAAGTCAAAACTTAGGAACTTGCGCGGAGGGAAACTTTTTAAAAGCCTGCCATTTATTTTGTAAATCATTTCGACATAATAAGAATCAATATTGGTCAGGGTCGTACGCAGAGAAAAAGAAAGTAGTATCAATCATTAGATTGTTTAGTAATTCAGAAATATTTGCTCAGTGCACGTAAAATTTGTCAGATAATTTTGCAATGTTCAGATAAAAATATGTAAAGATTGCTACATTCTGAAGTGATTTAACTAGGCCCAAAATTCGTGACATTAGCAAACGAGTTTTATAACTTATATTGATAATTAATCAATTTTCAAGTCAAAGATAAAATAATCAATGGATGAGAAATGATAAATGCTTAGTTATCCGAACGTAAATATAAAAATATAAATATATGATTTACATTTATTAAAATCATGAATGAAAATCTTTGATTGTTTTGAATTATTATATCTTATATCAATTTTTTTTCAACTACACTGCTTTATTATTCATGAATTAGATTTTACAAAAATGAATGAATTACGTGGAAAGTGTAAAAAAAAGAGAAAAAAAAGAAAATGAAAACAAATGTCGCGTGACTCAGGTGCAATTAAAAGTGTAAAGTTAAATTGTATTACTCGGAATCAAGAATATTTAACTGTTTGAATTGACTATAGCAGATAGGAATTTAATTATCTTTTTATTTAGGTTGAATGCGAGGAAGACTAAAAGTCATATTTGCATCATTGCTACTGTAATCAAGCAAACAATCCGTTAACCTGCCTCAACAAAGAAAATTATTAACAACAGGTTCATCAAATATTCATCGAAGAAGTAATCATGACATCGGTTATTATTACTCCTTGCAACCTTGTTGCAAAATTTTCCTACTTTGATACAATGAATTGACGTGATACACCAAGAACAATTTCTTTGGAAGTTACTATAGAAAAATCAATTTTATACACTATCATAAAGTAGTACTAAATTTTGTTTATATTTATGACAATTGTACAAGTATATATATTGTGAAATAGATTTGAAGATAAGCAACTGTTTCTTTTACGTTGGATCATAAAAACTTGTACAATTCTTGTAATCTTCTTTAACTTATATATTAAACATGAAAAGTAAGCAAACTTTGTTCTCACTTTGAAATGGAGTATAATAAATTTTTATCTTCTTTCTTAGTGTAATTTTGTAATGAGTGGTAATTATTCTTAAATATTATATTTATAATAATAATAATAATAATAATAATAATAATAATATAATTAGAAAAAGAAAATAGGTATTCCTGCCAATTTGCCACGTCATGTAAACTTCATAAAGATGCATTTATGTAATAAAAAATAGTACACATAACAATAGTTTTTGTAATGAGAACGTTGAAATTCAATGATTTCCTTGCAAACTGTTTGAAATTAAAATTTCATATTTCATTTTGTGATTTAATACAAAAATTGTAATACATGAATTATAATACATTTTTTTATTTCAAATTTTTCAAATTCTTATTGTGTTTGTGCACTCATAATGCTACAAATATAATGAATAACATGATTAAATGTTTTGATATGATCTGCAATTGTAATTTATTATTCTTTATTACTTGATATTACAATAATTCTAAATTTGTAATTAAATTGTTTTATAATATACGTAAATAAGTGTTGCACTCCGTATAATAAGTTAAAAAAAACTAAAACTATCAAATGAATTGTGTTGAAAGAAAATTGTTCTTTTTATGTTTAATAATAGATACAGTATGTATGTACGTTTAAAGTATTTCAATTCAGATTTATACTAAGTTTATAATAAAGTCTCAAATGTCAATGGAATGGTAATATTTTCAACACTTTTAAAATAAAAATATATAAATCTATCTTAACACTAATTGCATTAACTGTTTTTCCATGTAAATATTAGTACATTTGAATTGGCTTATTGATCAGGACAGTGATATTTGATCATGTTGTGATAAGAAAACTTTCATATGTGCATAATTTTATGTACATACATACACATCTTATGTTTTTAAAGATATTTGCCTATTAGGATTTCAGAAATTATTGATTTGGCAACTTTTTCATGTATGATAATAATTTCTTTTTCTTTTTAGGAATATTGATTCAGCTGATGTATATTTTTCATGAATACCTAACAGATTCGGTGGTTGAAGACAGTTAATATCTGCCATGACCATTACTTTCATGGCTGCCTTCAAAGATCCTGTAATGGTACCACAAGTATCCTGAACGATGACTTCTGTAAATTAAACAAGTAAGCAAAATGAATGGTTTCGTTTTGTAAGAATATTTGTAAAAATTGTAAACAAAAAACAGTTATAAGTTTACATTATTCAGAAATTATAAATAATATTTATTATACATGTATGCAACATTTTATATATATATATAGACTCATGAAATGCACATTTCGGGGACGCACCCACAAATTCATCCACAAGTTACACTCCTGAATATTATATTATGTTGTAATGTTTTAATTTTTGTGAAAAATTTGAAATTGACCAATAGAAAATTCTTAGTGAAGAACATATGCCCCCACGACATCTATTTTTTTAAAATCTAACTAAACTAACAACATGGGAACCAAGGCCGTGTTGGTCGGGGGCGTCCTCAAAATTACTGTTTCATGTGTAACTATTTTGAGGACGTCCTCGAAATCGAAAAAAGTCCTCAAAATGTATGTTCCATCACTTTTTGCGTCCTCAAAATGTATGTTTCACAAATATATATATATA